>VMDR010007298.1:0-41235 GCA_007922815.1 Macrotus californicus | reverse complement strand
CTTCTTTCTTCTGGACCACACTATTGATTTGAGTCCCGTTTTTCTTCCCATCCCTGTTGGTTCCCTGAACATTTGCCTTCATTTCCCTTATGGTCGCCTTCATTTGTTTATCTAATTTGCAACCAAATTCAACCAAGTCTGTGAGCATCTTGATTACCAGTGTTTTGAACTGTGCATCTGATAGGTTGGCTATTTCTTGGTCACTTAGCTCTATTTTTTCTGGAGCTTTGATCTGATCTCTCATTTGGGCCATTTTTGTTGTCTTGGCGCGCCTGTTACGTAGTAAGGGGCGGAGCCTTAGGTGTTCACCAGGGCAGGGCAACCCACACTGCTGCCTTGTGATGCTGTAGGTGGGGAAGGGGTCCGAGAGGGAACAATGGCGCCTGCTCCGCTCTCTGCAGGTTTTCAGTGACTTCCCACGTGACCCACTCCAATTGGGCCCTCTAGTGCTGATTCTGGTGCTGCTTCCCGGGTGGGAGGGCTTATGTACGCTCTAGGACCCTGTGGGTCTCTCCAACCGGGAGTCCCTCCCGCTGCCACCGCCTCCGAGCCCACAGGAGCTTTCAATCAGAGGCTCTGAGGCTTTGTTTCCCCGAGCTGGAACACTGGGTTGCGGGGTCTGTCTCGCTCCCCAGTTGTTCCTCCCAGTTTATCCGCACAAGGGAGTGGGACTCCCGGTCCGCAGCCGCCAACTCTCCCGGCCAGCCACGCCTTTCCCTGCTCTGCCAGCCGCTGCCCCGCGTGAGTCCTCTCTGCCCCTCCTACCGGTCTGGATGAAAGTTTCTCCTTTAGTTCCTTGGTTGTCGGACTTCCATACAGTTCGATTTTCTGTCAGTTCTGGTTGTTTTTTGTTTTAAAATTTGTTGTTGTCCTTCTTTTGGTTGTACAAGGAGGTACAGTGTGTCTACCTATGCCTCCATCTTGGCTGGTCTGACCTGTCCTCCACCTATTCATTCTACCCACCAACTCCACCCATGGCAATCACGGACCTTTCTGCCATTTCCATAGATTTCCTTTTCCAGAATGTTGTACGGTTGGAATCACCTAGTATGTAGCATTTTCAGATTGGCTTCTTTCACTTAGTTATAAGCATTTAAGTTTCCTCCGTGTCTTTTCATTGCTTACTAGCTCATTTCTTTTTACTGCCGAATAATTATTCCATTGTCTGAATTTACCACAGGTTATTTATTCATACACTTACTGAAGGACACCTTGGTTGCTTCTAAATTTTGGCAATTATGGATAAAGTGGCTATAAACATCCCTGTGCAGGCTTTGGTGAAGACATACGTTTTTAACTCTTGGATAAATACCAAAGGAGGGAGCTTGCTGGAGTACATCGTAAGAGTATGTGTAGTTTTGTAAGAAACCACCAGACTATCCTCCAGAGGGGCCGTATCATTTCGCACACTCACCAGCAACCAGTGAGCGTTCTTGTTGCTTCACATCCTCACCAACATTTGGTGCCACCTTAATAGGTATGTAATTGTATATCATTGTTGCTTTAATTTGCATTTCCTTGCAGCATCTTTTCAGGTGCTTATTTGCCCTCTGGATATCTTTTTTGGTGAAGTAACTGTGAAGGTTTTTGTCCCATTTACTAATCTGGTTGTTTGTCTTCTTGTTGAGTTTTAAGAGTTGTCTGTATGTTTTGGATTGCAGTCCACCAGATGTGTCTTTTGCAAATATTTTCTTTCAGTCTGTGGCTTGTCTTCTAATTCTTGTCTTTCACAGAGCAGAGGTTTTTAATTTTAATGCAGTAGAGCTTATCAACTGTTTCTTTCATGGATCATGTCTTTGGTGTTATACCTAAAAAGGAATCCCTATACCCAAGGTCATCTGGGTTTTCTCCCATGTTATCTTCTAGGAGGTTTATAGTTTTTCCCTTTACATTTAGATCTATGATCCACTTTTAGTTAATTCTTATGAATGGTGAAGTCTGTGTCTAGATCCCTGTGTTTGTATGTCCAGTTTTGCCAGTGCCGTGTGTTCGAGGGACTGTCTTTGTGCTACTGGTTTGCCTTTGCTGCTTTGTCAAAGATCCGTTGACTGTCTTTGGCACTTTTTTTTTTACACATGAGTTGCTGTGGGTGGAGTTTGATTCTTCTCTACATAATGTTTATGTATTCGCCACATCTCTGGAAACGTAAATGAGACTTACAGTGGTCTGGGGTGCAGGTGGATCCCGGGGGTCAGGAGGTGGGAGAGGAATTACCTTTTACTTCTTTTTGATTCCACATGGAAATGATCACTGTAGTTCAAGCAAGGATGGTGGCAGTGTTTCCTCTGATGGTTTGGAGCGTGGAGTTGATTTGATATGTGAGGCTGTAAGCAGAGTGGTGTCCTCGTTGGATTTGTACGATAAACAGATTGCCTCGTCCCTCGTCAAGGAAAGAAATCACCATGCGTAAGGCAGAGGCAGAAAGCTTCTTTAGGGGGCTGTTGGCCTAATGCAAGAGAGAGAAGGCGAGGGTCAGAACTGGGGCAGCAACAGTGGCATTAACTCGGAGGAGAGAGATTGGCAAAACAATTAGGAATAAACTCAGATCTGCATAAGACAAAGAAAGGGGTCAAAGCAACAGAGAAGGCATCACAGAAACTGCAAATGGGGAAAGCGATCGCATGAGAAGAGAGGAAGTAATGATGCAATGCCCATCTCTTTTATTGTCTCGCGTGTTGCCTGCCTTTTACATTAAAAGAAGTTTAGGTCTTTTCTGCATCTCCTGGAAATGCCGGCAAGGGATTATGTACATAATGTACAGCCAAATTATTCAGTCAGTCTCTCCTTTCTTCCCTCTCTCCATCCCTCCCTCTCCCTCCCTTTCTCCCCTTTCCTGTAGTTCCTCTCCCCTTTCCCACTCCCATCGCACACCTGTTGGTGACCCCAGTTGCTCCTTTATTCCTTCGCACCTGCCCCAGCCTTTCTCTCCCAGATCCTAGGCAGCTCTCTGCTCATTCACATTCCCCTATCCCCAACCTTCTGGATGTGTATCCATCCCGATGTGTTATTCTAGCCTTTCTGCCTCCTTTCCCCACTTTGGCTCTGCCCGGGTAAGTGATTAGGGCAGGCCGTGCGTCATGGTCCCTGAGTTTGCATCCTGGCTCTGTGCCTTACTAGGTAAATGACAGGGGCAAGAATGCAACTCTCTAAACCCATCCTTGTGTGTGAAAGGGAGAGGGATAATGGTGCCTCTTCCGCTGGGTTGTTGTGAGGATTAAATGAATCATGCTAACATTCCTGATTAACACAAAAATGCCCAGATTCAGTCAGCAGCTGCTTGAGCACAACAAACAACACACAAACAAAACAAAACAAAAACCTTCAAAACAAAATCAAACAATCAAAAAGAAATCCTCAAACAAAACAAAACGGAAACCCTCTTCTAATGTGGAGTACAGAAAGGATTTTAGTACTCAAGCTTATGTGTGTGTTTTTTTCACTAAGGACTCTCTCCCTGTATTATCTATGGCTACATAATAAATAATCCCAAAGTTTAGCAGTTTCAAATGATACAGTTCTGGGGGTGAAGAATCTAGGAATGACTCAGCTGGATCCTGAGCTTCAGGGTCTTTCGCAGGCTGCAATCAAGGTGTTGGCTGGGGCTTTATCATCTCAAGTTCAACTGCAGCAGTTATCTGCTCCCAGGCCTACTCAGGGATTTTTTTGGTAGGATTTACATCCTCCTGGGCTGTCAGACCTAGCATGTCTGTTTCTTGGTGGCTGTTGGCCAGAGACCATCCTCACTTCTTTTGCAGTATGGCTCCCTCCATTGGAACAAGCATGTGAGAAGAGCCACAGAGAATGATAGCGAGATGGAAGTCATTATGCTCTTTGTTGGAAGCGAGTCTCCTGGTCCGATGCACACAAAGGGGAGGAGATCCTTGGGGGCCCATGTCAGAAGCTGCCTACCACACACGCCTAATCCTTTCTCCTGCATCCCATCCTCTGACCCAAGCTGTCTTCTAGGAACACATCCTGCTGCACTCTGGTTCCCACTGGACTTGATCGCTACTTGAACACGAGTGTCAGATTTCAGGAGCTTCTTCATCATGAGTCACTCAGGTACGGAAAGAGAGACTCTGTCGATTTAAATCAAACCTGCTTGACATCAGCACGCTGAGTGTCCGGCTGCCGAGAGAGGCAGAATACCCTGGGGCTGTTGAGAATCGCTTGGTGTCCCGACTTCCTATTCTGAAAACACTGAAGGAGTTGCCATCAAGCTGGCCAGTTGAAGGGCTAGTGCATGTTTCTGGAATATACTACAGTGAAATTTCCCTCTTCCACATTGGGCATGAGGAAAATGAAAGATGCTCGTGGTGAGAAGTATTGATGATGGCGGATTTGTAGTATCTGCCTGTTATCGTTATTGGTAATTGCCACTGTATTACACGAGATTACTAGTAAGGAGAAAAACGGGCTTGTCTTTTCTGCAGTGAGACTCTTTTCCCACTGGGGCTGCTACTTTGGGACATTTCCAGTGAACTTAGCACCAAGAAAGAGGAGTTTAAGTGGACATTTAGAACCGGAGCTAAAGGACAGACAGCCCAGATGTGTGCCTCGGTCTCAGTGCTCCGTAGAGACACAAGAAAGAGCTTAGGCCCGGTTTGGAAGAGCAGGCGAGAGAGAGCGACCAGAGCAAGAGGCCTGCAAGTGGAACGAGGGAGAAAACGGCTACTGTAGTTTGGTTCTTTTTCTGGTGTGTGCGAGAAGGATCATTTACCACTTCATATGCTCTGTTCTGATTTCAACCGTAATACATGCTCATTACAGAATATTTGGGGAGAACAATTTTAAAAGAGGAGAAGAAGTGCACATAATCTCACTGTTCACAACTTGAACGTTCTCTGTATATACCTATATATACATTATTTTTAAATGTCTTTGGGGGAGCATTTGCCTCTCCTGTGTGCAGCCAAGAAGTTTTAAGATTGAATTTCCGCAGAAAAGTTGTAAGAATAGTTTCAAGAACTTCCATATACCCTTTACCTAGATTCATCAATTGTTTATGTTTTTCTCTGTTATTATTCCTTCAGATTCTCTTTGTTTCTCTTTCTAAACCATCAAAAAACTAAGTGAGAGGCATCTGCCTACTCACAAAATATTCCAGCTGGGTTTTCTTAAAAACAAGGACATTCTCTAGTATTACTTAGAAATACATTCAGCCTTAAGTAATAGAAAAACCTAAATGAGACTTAAACAAGATTTTTTTCACATGTCAAAAAGTCTGGAGGCCTGTGGCTGGCAGTGTTGGTTTAATGGTCCAGCAATGAAAGGTCATAACTTTTGTGATTTTTCTCCCACTTCATCACCACAAAGTGGCTGCTGTGCTCTTGACATCGCATCTATATTCAAGTCAGGAAGAAGGAGGCAGGGATGGCACCAACTGCAATTGTTGCTCTTATCAGGAGAGCAAAAGTACTTTTGAGAATCTGTCCCCCTTCCCCTTCACAAATTAGCTTGCTGTCTCATTAGCTGGGGTCACAACTGGCTGATGAGGGGATCCAGGAAAGTGAGTATCTAACTTTTCCCTGCTGCAGTAGTGGAAAGTGGCGAGAACGAGAATGAAAGGAAGTGTGACGTGGCAGTGGGGTGAGCCAAATAGCGAGGCCTGCCACAGATGTTACTCCAAAGCACATACGTTTTAACTCATTCAAATTCTACAGCTGACAGCAGCTGATGGTCCTAGAAGAATACTAGGAAGTCAGGGTTTGACTGACCTCACAATCATGAGATGATAGTGCTCTGTTCTGCAAGCATTTGCTGAGTGGCTCCTGCAGGTCAGGTTCTGTGTTCCCCGAGAGGGACACGGGAGCCGCTGTGCACGAAGCGACATCACATAGCACTAGGGGTGAGCGCGGGAGGCCTTGTAGCAAGAATTCAGTGGTGTCGCATTTGTCAGCGCTTGGCACGTGCTTGTCAGGTGCTTTGCTGGGCAATCAATGGCCACTTATTTTTTTTCTAAATTTTTATATAGATTTTAGATGCTTCAGCTTTTTCTGTTTTTCTGACTATAAGGTCAGGGGTCCCCGAGACATGTGCTGCTCCTCGTAGCTGGTTTTAAAAACAGCTCTGAAGGATACAAATTACAGATCATAACATTCTCCTCTTTTAAGGAAATAGCTTAATGACTTGTAAATTTACCGAGTTACACAACCATCACCACAGCCCAATTTCAGGACATTTGCGCTGCTTTAAAAAAAGACCCCTGTGCCCTTTTGTGGGCACTGCCGCTCCCATTCTCAGCTCTGAGCAGCCCCAGTCTGTGTTCTGTCTGATAGATTCAGCTTTCCTGAGGCTTCTTGTACGACCACACCATAGGCGGTCTTTTGCATCTCACATCTTTTAGCATGATGTGTTTGAGACTCATCCATATTGTAACATATTTCAGTGTTTCATTCCTCTTTATTGTCGGCTTGGATTCCATTGCATGGGTGTACCACGTTTTCTTTACCTATTACCATTCGAGGACATTGGGGTTATTTCCAGTTTTTGGTGATTGTGGATAATGCTGCTGTGAGTGCTCACCTGAAAGTCTTTTGTGGGCACATGTTTTCATTTGTCTTGGACAGATACTTAGAAGCAATGCTGCTGGTTGGAATTTCTCTGGAAATAAAGCGGATGACTTCATAGCTCCTCTCTGCCCAGCACGTCCAGCTCTCTAGCCACATTCTTGGGCCGTTGCCCATAGCTGGTTTTCCCAGTCTCGTTTCCTGCCCTTGCCCAGGTGGTACACAGGGAAGCATCTGCTTTTCATGATCCCTGCTCATCTTTGACCCAGGGACGACCCCCCACAATCACTCAGGAAGTGCCATTGTACCTGAGCGCCAAAACCATTTCTGTGCAATAAGATAGTTAGAAAGTGATTGTACTGTAGTTCCTGGAACATAAAATGTGTTCTGCAGCTGATGAGAAATAGAGCATCATGTGGCTCCAGTCATTAGGAGTAACTGAATATGGCATGTCACGTGAGCTCACTGCAGCACATGGCTTTCAATTCAGGCAAGCAAACCCCCAAAAGCCAAGAGGAAGTCCCTGTAAACACACTGGCCTGACCTTTGAATTGCTGTGTCAAAGAAGCTCATTCACTTCCATTTGAAAGTGAAAAAGCCTCTGAACGTGTTGGGACTCCATGATTCAGAGATAAAGAATTGAATGTCATTGGCTGTAGCTCAACAGACACTGGCTCAGTTACTTTGTTTCTGCATCAAAGGTGGTAGCTGAACGCAGTTTTCCCTTCTTTTAAAGGAATCTCTTTGCCCCAGAGTGAAGACAAGCAGTGACTGTCATCTCAGAGTGTTCTCGTAGGAAGACCTGATTCTGGCCGGGTGCAATGCCTGTGCTGCCCACTAAAAACAGCCCCTACCCACCCCTGCCCCTGGGACTGCATGAGCCACAACAGATGATGTCACCCTGGAGAGGTGGGGATGCTAGTGGCAGGCTGGAGGCCAATGCAGGGTGGAGCCTCGTGCGATTTGACTCACGTCTCTGGGCCTGTGTTCAAAGGCTGATCTTATTTACCCAAAGAGAATAATGCCATTGCCTCTGCTACCTGGCAGATCTTCTGTAAACACCAGAGGACGTTTAAATGCAGAAGTGCTTTGAAAAGTTAAAGCTGCTCTGCAAATACACAGAATCATTCGTGTTATGAATGAAATGCGGGGTGTAGTTGGGGGAAGGAATTACAGCTGCATGTTTTGAGGGAAGGGAATGTGAGGAGAAAATGACCTATTATGCTTTTAACATTGACATGGCTATGGTTTTTTTCACAAAGTTTATGCCTGAAATTAACTCTATTTATTAAAAAATTAACTCTATTTATTAAAAATTGTATATATTTACGATGTGTAGCATGATATTTTAATATACACAGTGAAATGATTATGACAGTCAAGCTAATTAACTTTGCCATCTCCTCCCATGGTTACCATTTCTTGTTTGTGGGATGAGAGCGCCCAAAATCTACTCTTAGCAAATTTCCATTACATAATACAGCAGTATTAACTGTAGTCACAGTTGATCTCTAGAACTTATTCACCCTACATAACTGCAACTTTCTTCCCTTTGGCCACCATCTCCTGATTTCTCCCTGTTGGTGGAGGTCATTGAGAAGACGTGACCCCCATTGACCCGAGAGCTCGACCCAGGTAATTGGAGGCTCCTCACCCCTCCCTTGTCCTTAGAGTGTATGCTCCACCCAAAGTTCCCGTAGCCAGAGAGCCCTATCAAGGACATAGCTTCGAGAGAGTAAGATGTTGAGACCATCTGGATAGTGCATGTTACTTAACTGTGTTAAGGCTTTTTAATAAACTTTTGAGATTCTTGTGGGTGGGTATAGAAATCTACTCATCTTGTGGCACCCAAGACAAGCTTAGTATGTGAGTTCCCTTGCTTATTAAACCTGCCACCTACCAGTCCTCGTGGCCTTCCTCTCCTTCTGTCTCTCCTTGCCCTCTGATTACAGGGACCAGTTTATGAACCAACTTTCCCACTCCCAGTCCCTGTTAACCACCGTTTTACTCTGCTTGTAAGGATTCAACTTTTTTAGAGTCCACATATAAATGAGATTATGCAGTATTTGTATTTCTGTTTCTGGTTTGTTCCACTTAGCATAATGTCCACCAGGTTCATTCACGCAGTTGCAAATGATAGAATTTCCTTCCTTTTGAAAGGCTGAGTTGTGTATATGTTTACCACTGTTTTGTTATCCATTTACCCACTGATGAACCCTTAGGTTACTTCTGTATTTGGTTATTGCAAACAATGCTACAATGAACATGGGGTGTATATGTATCTCTTGGAGGTACTGATTTCATTATCTTTGGATATATACTCAGAAGAGGGACTGCTGTATCACATGGTAGTTCTAGTTTTTTATTTTGTCTTAATACGGGTTTCCCCAGAAGCAGATGCCGGGTCAAGAACTGCAGGGCAGATAGTGTATTTAGATGATAATCTCTGGACATGTTTTGGGGGAGGTGAGTGGGAATGTGAGACAGGGAAGGGATGGTGGGCAGTAAAGGGTGTGTCACCAACCAGGGCAGTGATGTGGGCCACTGGGGCTCAGGGAGCATCTCATGTGTGTTTGTGGGGCTTCACTGGTTGCTGCTGCTTCTGGACCACAAAAGTTCACAGGCACTTCTGTTTTGCCTTATGTGAGTAGAGCAGGGCCCTGTGGTCTGAGAAAATCCTTCTGCTGAAAGGTGCAAATGCCAATGTTAGATTTTAGCCCTGCTCGGGTTGAAGTTGCAAGGCCAGAGGCATGTGGGCAAGACACACATTTCTAAGTTATCGATGTTAAAAGGTTCCTGGATGACTATGAATCCCAGCTCGCTAAGATTGAAAGGGAATGAGTTTCTTCCCAAGTTTTTGCCATGCAGACTTTGGTGCACACCAGAATCACCCAGGGCATTTCTACAGCGAGATGCATAGACTCCACCACACCTACTACCTCAGAATTTCTGGAGTGGGGTCTTGGAACCTGTGCTTTATGTAAGCACTCTAGGTTATTTTGATGTGCAGCAGGGTTGGAGAACCACTGCTTTAGGCTCCAGGTGTCAGAGATGACAAGCATGTGTCTCTACCATCAAGCTCCCACATGGCATCTATGGCGGACATCACTGATCAATCACAGTTCTCTTTCCAGCTCAGCCCACACATGGCCTCAGGATCCTTCTCGATAGCAGACAGCCACTTCCAGTTAATCAGAGAAGAATGCTAGGAGCCTTGAATAGGGAAACTGAGAGAAATCTATTTCTTGAATTGCCTATTTTCATCTCAGACTTGGATAAAGGAGACAGAAAGTGGCTTTGGTGATGGGTCAAGGAAAAATAGAATAGACTGAAGTTAGGATAAGGGTCCAGGGGCATCTTCATGGTTTGAGGATGACCGAAGATTCCAGCACAGCCTTGCTGGGGGTGAGGAGGGGTGAGCAGCAGTGGCAGCACGTGCTGAACTGGAGGAAGGAGGGGTGCACAAATGACCTCTTTCTTTTATACTGAGATTCTGGCTGTTGTACAAGGAGCTTTGGTATCTGTTCTGGACTGAATGTTTGTGTCCTCCCTCAATTCATATGTTGAAGTCCTAACCCCGGTAGGATGGTATTAGGAGGTGAGACCTTTGGGAGGTGACTAGGTCTGGCTGACGTCCTGAGTGTGGAGCCACCACCATAGGATTAGTGCCCTTATAAGAAGAGGAAGAAACACCAGAGCTGCTCCTGTCTCTATCCCTCATGTGAGGACACAGTGAGAAGACAGATGTCTGTGAGCCAGGAAGTGGGCCCTCACCATGACCTAAATCTGCAGGCACCTTGATCTCAGACTTCCCAGCCCCCAGAATTTTGAGAACTAAGTCTCTGTTGTTTAAGCCACTCAGTGTATGGCATCCAGTTAGGGCAGCCCAAGGTGATTAACAGCTCATTAGTGACAGAGCAGAGGGCTGCAGACTGTAGGCTCAGGTCTGCAGCCTTGTGGCCTCCCAGCCTTGTTGCCAGAGAGCAGGACTGAAGGAGGGACTGTTCTAGATGGAAAGATTCTTGATGACCCAATCCATCTCCCCCCATTTTACAGAAGAGCAAACTCCTTTTCGGGAAGATGATGTGACTTATGCAAGGTCATAAAGCATTTTGTGGCAGAGCCAAGATGTATGTGCATTTTCAACCTCCAGCTCAATGCCCTTCTTACTCCTTTCCTTGGGGCTCAGAGTATTTCCAGAACCTTCAGCTGCATTTTGGATCTCCGACAGCAATTGCACAATATTTCTCCAAATAGCATTGAGGTCGATGTCTGCTAATCACAGTCTCCTGAAAACATTTACACTGAGATTAGAAAAGGAATTGAATGAGGCTAGATGGTCTCCTTTGGGACTGAAAATGTAACATGCAGAGTGGGAAATTAAAGCAGGGTCTTTGGGGAGAGAAAAGAGGGGGAGAAGAACCCGTCCTCTCTTATCTTCCTGCCACATGTGAACTGTGTCATCAGAGCTTCAGTTTCGATAAGCCCAGCACGTCCTATCACAGCCTTTGACGTGTGCATTGATCATCCCTTAAACTGTGCTGTGGGAGGCACTCACCACCCTCCCCACGGACTTCCCTCCTATTGCCTTGTCTTCCTTCCCCGTTCTTTGTTGATGTTGATGTTGCATGCAGAAAAGGCCGCTTTCAAAAATACATCTTTTTAATCACTTGTCTTCTAGGAGAGGAGGAAAGGGGTGTACGTCTATGCTTGGGTGGGTTGCTGGAAAAAAAAAAGTGCTGGACATTGAACCTCTCCTATCGCAGGGAGCCTTTGACAGAGAAAAATGGGCCTCGCAGTTGGTACTTACATCCAGCCCAGGCACTGATGCTGGATTGCAGATTACAATAGTGGAAACACATGGTTTAGGCAGCCTAGTTAAAGTAGGGGCTGGGTTCCCCCAAAGTCTTTAAAGCAACCCTGATGAGCCTCACAAAAGCCTATATCATAGGCTCTTTTTTATTTTCTTGAGAAATTAAAAATCTTAGTCAAAAATCTTATCACTAGGCAGGTGATGATTTTAAAAAAAAAGATTATTCCCCAGCTAGTGTGACGGATTCAGAAAGCAGCACATTACCATTCTATAACAGTAAAGCATACATACAGTTCAATTTTATGCACTTAGGGATGGGGGTGTTTAGTGTTTAGTCTAATTGATCAGGTGGGATGGAAAGACTTCAAGAGCTAATTACCTCCCACGTTGGAATCCCTTTATTGCTTGGATGACCTTTTTGAAAAACCAGGGACAACTAATGGCCACTCTCAGATTTTTTTTTCTTTTTTTTTCTGGGAGAATGCAGAGTCCAGAAGCAGCAGGAATAGGAGAAACGGCTTTGAGTGGAAGCAGAAGTGAGATCATTTGTTGTTTCTGTCTTTTTAATGTGGTTACTGTTTAAGATCCAGAGATTATTTTATGCCTTCTAAGCTATCTACATTTTTTAGTTAGAGATTTTAAGCATCTTTGAGATTTCAGGAGAGTTCCCATCGAATACTTCCAATTTACAGATGAAAACCTCAGGGAGGTCAAGTGACTTGTCCAAGATCACACAGCTGGCAGTTGGCTGAGTTGCAAATTCAACTCAGCTCTTCTGAATTCTTCTATTGAAAACCCCAACATCTTCTTTTTTCTCTAGGGGTGGATATCAATTTAATGTTTTGCAGATGACCTATGTTTCTTTAAGTCAGTGGAACCATTAGATAAGCAGACATAAAGGAAATGACCAGTATTCCTCGAGGAAATCAAGTAGAGTCGTGGGTATGTGTGCAGGTCCTTCACTGTCACTGAACAGCATCTGGGGTCCCGCTGCCTGCCGCCACCTCTAGGCAAACATCCCAGAGGCAAAAGTTTCATGAAGAAGGAAAGGGGTCTTTATTCTAAAGCCATGACTAAAGCCTATCAAGGCACAGTTTCAATCATGCAAGCCTATTAATTAAGGCTAAACTCTAACACCTGAGTTCTCCTAGCTTTTCCCAGTTAGTTTTCAGTTAATCTTGTTTCTGTAGTGTTCATTTACAAACTAAAAACAATATAATATACAAAAACAATTCTGGAAGAATGGCAGGCTTCTGCCTCAGAGCCTGTCCTCTATAGAACATCCAAAGAACAAAGAATAAGCCTGCCACCTTCTGCCAGGCCAGCCTGATCCTAGGTATTTTGGATCCTTCCCATCCAAAATACCGTTCATTGGGAAATGTAGGCAGCTGTAGCACATCATCTGGGCATCCTCGAGGAAGAAGAGCCGAGAGCCCATGCCAAAGCCTGAGAGAGAGCCAGTTCAGGATCCAGCGAGTTCCCTCAGCCAGAGGACTCTCTCTTTTTATTTCCATTGGCTCTAGAAACATTCAGCTGCTCAGCCAATCCTGTCCTAGACTGTCCACAGTTGCCTAGGCAAACTCCTCCTGCAGCCAGCCCTTCTTTACTTCTCCCCAGTGATCTGAGTTGTCTTAATCAGATCTCTCTGTATCATCACTGCACGGGGGTAACATTGAAGCACAGCCCACGATCTGTCTGCCCAGCTTTGCACCCTATGGTGAAGTGTGTCCACCAGGAGGAGGGTGTTGTTTGCTCCGATTCACAAAACCACCTGTCAAGTAGTGCACCTGTTGGGAAGTGGCAGCAGTTTCTAATTTGCGCAAAGGTGCCATATGAGCCCTTAGTGACCTTGTTCAATGTTAACTTATATGCAGAGGCTATGGTCCAAAATGCTCAGAGCTCTGTTTAATGATGAAAATTGAGATTTTGTTCAGCAGGGCTGTGCCAAGTTAGAAGCAACTTGTTACTCTATAAAAATGGCTTTAGGCTGAATGATACTCATTGAACTTATTATTCGCTCATGGGAAATATGTGCACCTTTTCCTAGAAGTTTGTTTATAGATGAGCAGGGGTGTAGATTTCTACTGGGAGAGAATTACGGTCAGGGCTGATCTCTTTATCTTAGGATGAAGGAAGGCTTTGAACATGAGCTAGACTAGCCTTGGTGTAGCCCTTCTGGGGTAGTGAATAACAGAATTTTGGAACAATACTGTAAATATTTTCAATGTCTTGTCTAGACCTCTGATGGTGGAGCCCACAGTGAGGATAGAAGGGGCATTTCTCCTGAAAGACAGGTCTGTTCCTGTGGTCAGTGTCCTAAGATGGGAAATGAGAAAGCCTTGGGCTGGGAGAGGGGGCTCTTTTGCATCTGGGGCTGGGAAGAGTAGGACCTTAATTCATAAGATTTTCCACCAGAGAGGCAATAATTCTACTAGAGGCAATGAGTTTTTTTTCTGCAAAAATAATTGAAGTTCCCAAATGTTTGGTAAAGATTTATTAAATTTTATGGCCTGGACTTGGTCCTGCTTGGAGGGGGGATTATTAGAGGGGCTTCTCTCCAAGGGAGAGTGGTACAGAGTTTACTGAATAAATGTAATCAAATGTGTTCCTCTAAAATCTGTTCCCAAGCTCTTTGACCCTTTACAAAGGGACTGTCTGAGGAAGCCTCAGTCTTTAATGTTGACATAATAGAGAGGCATCACACTATGATGTTGGAGACAAGTTGGTCTGGTTTCAGATACCAGTTCTATAGCTTATAAGCAAGTTATTAACTTTGAGCCTTGCTTTTCTCCTCTGAAACATGATCATGTTAATCCCTACTCAAGGATTTGGGGTGAGGATAATCTTTGAGAAAGGGACCTGACACCACGCACAAAGAAATCTTAGCTTAAAAACTCTTAGCTCCATTCTTGTCAGAAAAGAGGGATCTTTTAAGCTACAAAGGAAAAGTTTCCAGTGTATTTCAATCACATTGAAAAGGCATAATGCTTACTGCGTTTAGACCCAGGGTCAGCAAAATTTTTCTGTAAAGAGTTACAGAGAAATATTTCCTGCCTTGGGGGCATATTGTCTCTGATGCACCCACTTAGCCCTGACATAGTAGCATGAAAACATCCAAAGACAATGCATAGATATTCAAAGAAAATGGACTTGGCTGTGTCCCAATAAAACTTTATTTATAAAAAGTGGCTGATGTAGTTTATAGACCCTTGATCTGGGCAGTATTCATCTCAAAACCTCTGTATTGATTCATAAGCTTTGTCTACCTTCCCAATTCCCTTTTGGTGAGTCATTTTTTTTCCTTTGTCCTTTTTCTCTCTGTGGGCAATGCACACAGTCACTTCTCAATAAATGAAGATGCCAAGGAAACTCATAATTTTCAAGTAAAATGATCAAGAGAACAGAGAGAGTAAATGACTAAGCCCAAACACACAGCAGATTAGCATTCCCTTCCTCTGCTCTTCCCTCCATCATCCATCTCTTTATTTAACTTGCTGACCCATTCTGCCCAACTAGATTTTAAATGGCACCTTTAGCATATTTTACCATCGTTTGCCCTATGTTTTCTCATTCTTCTGTGAATGGTAGAAAGTTTTCAAATGAAGTGTCAGTGCTCAAAGTCAAAAATTAATTAATCAGTGGCCAGACACATGCAGTGCCCAGAATGCTTATCAGTCAGCCTCAAAAGCTTTGCTAATTAGAAAGAAGTCAGGGTGGAACCAGGGAGATCAAAGAGCCTGATCCCTCTCTGTTAGAACCTCTATCACATTGGTCCTGGAATTCTAATCAATTCCACCATTTTAATAAATTCTGTGGGCTTGATCTTGTTTTGTTGACTGTACAATTTGCAAATAGGGATCCATCACAAGTGTTTCCAGTTAGCAAGTACCCCTTCGTGGGGCACATCCTTCGACGATGACAATGACAACAATGATGATGACAACAACAACAAAAAGCTTCAATGCATCTTCCAAACATGCCCCAAAAGGTAGGAACTACATTCAAATTGCTTAAATTTCCCAAGTGTGATGAAAAACTTTGCACCTGAAACTTTACTCGTCTTTACGCTGAAACACTTTGCTCAACGCCTCCATTTGAAAAAGCATAGGTCTGTGCATATAGCCTGATAGACATTTTTTAGGTTAATAAAATTTTATTTCACTAACCAGTGACAACATTTTTTAAAAATGACTTTATTGAGGTATAATTTACGTACCATAAATTCACCTATTTTAAGTGTACAATTTAATGATTTTTTTTTTAGTAAATTTACTGAGTGGTGCAACTATCACTACAATCCAGTTTTATTTTTTTCCATTTTTAAATGTTTTTATTTTTCAGTTATGGTTGACATACAATATTATATTAATTATAGGTATACAACATAGTGATTACACATTTATGTAACTTACAAAGTAATCACCCTGATAAATCTAGTGCCCATATGACACCATACATTGTTATTGCAAAATTATTGACTATATTCTCTAAGCTGTACTTTAAATCCCCATGACTATTGTGTAGCTACAAATTTGTACTTTTTTAAAAGTATATTTTATTGATTATGCTATTACAGTAGTCCCATTTTTTCTCCCCTTTATCCCGCCTCTGCCCTTCATGCTCCCTCCCTCCCTCCCTCCCTCCAGCATTCTCTGCCACCAGCACCTCATCTAGTTCATGTCCATGGGTTGTACATAAAAGTTCTTTGGCTTCTCTATTTCCTATACTATTCTTAACCTCCTCCTGTCTGTTTTATACCTACCAATTATGCTTTTTATTCCCTGAACTGTTTTCCGCTATTCTCCCCCTCCCCCTCCTCACTGATAACCCTCCATGTGATCTCAAGTTCTGTGATTCTGTTCCTGTTCTAGTTGTTTGCTTAGTGTTTTTTTTGTTTGTTTGTTTTTTAGATTGAGTCATTGATGGTTATGAGTTTGTTGTCATTTTACTGTTCATCAGTTTTGATCTTCTTTTTCTTAGATACGTCCCTTTAACATTTCATATAATAAGGGCCGGGTGATGATGAACTCCTTTGACTTGACCTTATCTGGAAAGCACTTTATCTGCCCTTCAATTCTAAATGATAGCTTTACTGTATAGAATAATCTTGGATGTAGGTCCTTGCCTTTTATGACTTCAAATACTTCCTTCCAGTCCCTTCTTGCCTGCAAGGTTTCTTTTGAGAAATCAGCTGACAGCCTTATGGGCACTCCTTTGTAGGCAACTGTCTCCTTTTCTCTTGCTGCTTTTAAGATTGTTTCTTTATCTTTAATCTTGAGTAATGTAATTATGATGTGCCTTGGTTTGTGCGTCCTTGGGTCCAACTTCTTTGGGATTCTCTGAGCTTCCTGGACTTCCTAAAAGTCTATTTCCTTTGCCAGATTGGGGAAGTTCTTCATTATGTTTTCAAATAAGTTTTCAATTTCTTGCTCTTCCTCTTCTCCTTCTGGCACCACTATGATTCAGATGTAGGCACATTTAAAGTTGTCCCACAGGTTCCTAAGCCTCTCCTCATTTTTTTGAATTCCTGTTTCTTCATTCTGTTCTGGTCGGATGTTTATTTCTTCCTTTTACTCCAAATTGTTTATTTGAGTCCCAGTTTCCTTCCCTTCACTGTTGGTTCCCTGTATATTTTCCTTTATTTCATTTTGTATCACCTTCATTTCTTCCTTTATTTTGTGACTGAACTCAGTCACTTCTGTGAGCATCCTAATCACCAGTGTTTTGAAGTCTGCATGTGATAGGTTGGCTATCTCCTCATCACTTAGTTCTTTTTTCTGGCATTTTGATCTGTTTTTTCATTTGGGTCATATTTCTTTGTCTCAGCACACCTGTTATGTTGTAAGAGGCGGAGCCTTAGGTATTCACCAGTGTGGGGCAACCCACGTTGCCGCATGGTGGCACTGTTTGTGGGGGAGGGGTCAGAGAGGGAACAATGCGCACTCGGTTGCTCAGCTGTCCTCTCACTTTCTGTCACTTCCCTCGCTTCCCACAAGCGGATTGTGCCCTTTCTGGTACTGATTCCTGGGTGGGAGGGCTTGTGTATGTTCTAGGGCCCCGTGGGTCCCTCCCGTGGACTCTCCTGTGAGGCTGGGAGTTCCTCCCACCACTGCAACCCCCCATAGGTGTTTATAGCTGAACTTTTTGAGGCTTTAGTTTCCTGTGCTGGAACCCTTGGTTGTGCTGTCTGACTTGCCCCCCCAGTTGTTTCTCCTAGTTTAACCATACACGAATGTGGGACCACCCAGTCAGACAGCTGCCACCTTGCCTGCCCCGGTCCAACAGCAGCCACCTGGTTGCACATTGTCTCCACCCTGGCTTCCTGTCTCCACCCCTCCTACCAGTCTGGATGAATGTTTCTTCTTTAACTCCTTGGTTGTCAGACTTCCATACAGTTTGGTTTCCTGGCAGTTCTGATTTTTTTTTGTTTATAAATTGGTTGTTATACTTTCAGTTGTGCGAGGAAGCAAAGCGTACCTATTTATGCCTCCATCATTTAAACTCACAATCTAGTTTTAAAACCTTTTCATCACATTAATAAAATTCGGCATGCCCATTTATAGTTAATCCCTAATCCCATTCCCAATCCCTGGCAACCACTAATCTGCTCTCTCTGTCTCTCTATATTTACCTTTTTTGGGCTTTTCATCCAAATGAAATCATACAATGTGTGGCCTTTTGTGACTGGTTTCTTTCACTCAGCATAATGTCTTTGAGGTTCATTCATGTCATTGCCTGTATCAGTACTTTGTACTTTTTCTTGGTGGACAATAATTCATTGTATGGAGATACCATTTTTTTTATCCATTCGATCAGTTGATGAATTTTGGGGTTGTTTCCAGGTTTGGGCTATTATGAATAATTCTGCTATGAACAGTCACATGTGGGAGTATGTTTTCTTTGTAATAGTGAAATTGTTGGGTCATATGGTAAATTTGACCTTTTAAAGAAACAAACTTTTTTCAAAGTAGCTACATCATTTTAAATTCCCACCAGAAAAGCATGAGTGTTCACACTGACTCATGTTCTCCTCATTGCTTGTTATTGTCTGTCTTTTGATCATAACCATTCTAATGGGTGTGAAGTGGGATCTTATTGTGGTTTTAGTTTGTATTTCTCTAATGCCTTGATGCAGCTTCTTGGCTGCATAGAATGATTTATGACAGCATCCCCCATTGTGTATTTGGAAGAACACCATGGCTGTAAGATGCCTCACAAGTAAGGGGGTTCTCAAGCCATAGCTTGGGAAATTCTACAAATTACTTCTACTTTTCCTCATAGTTTACTGTATTGAGAGCTCTAGAAAATTTGGCAATGAAGAGTTTACTTAACTCAGCACGTCCTAGATTTATTTGAAAATAGCGATTTTGAGACCATGATGAAAATAGGTTTTGGGAAGTGCTAAAGTCTGCCTGTTCCTCAGACTCTGTCTCACTGGAGAGTGAACAGTGGACTGGCCAGTGCCTCCCATGCAGTGGCCCTTGTCCTGCATGAAGCTGATGACTTGGGAGACCTGGAACCCTTTTATTTTCCTAGAGTTTTGTATCATTTCCCTACATCATTCCTACAACCCCCTCCACCAGGGTTGGATTTCTGCAATATGTGGACTCTGGGGAAGGCAGTGGGAAGATCTGGCTTATGTAGTAAAATGGGAGGTTTTCTCCAGGTCTGGACATTGTTTTGGTAAAGGAGGTGAGCTGGGTGATGAAAGGAAGGTGTGTTACACAGCTTCCATGGGACTCGTTAGTATCAAGGAATGGCTTAAATTGGTGATCTTCCAACGGATATGTCCACCTGGAACATGTGAATATGACTTTATTTGAACAAAGGGTCTTTCAAGATGTAATCAAGTTAAGCATCTTGAGATGCAGTCGTCCTGGATGTGGACAGGTTCTGACTCCAATGACGTGTGTCTTTTCAAGAGAAGAGGAAAAACACAGACAAAGAGGATACAGAGGCAAAGACTGAGGCAGTTGCCACAAGCCAAGGAATGCCCAGACCCACCAGAATCTGGAAGAGGCGAGGAAGTATTCTTCTTCCTTAGAAACCTTGAAAAGACTGTGGCCCTACTGACACTTTGATGTCAGACTTCTGGGCTCCAGAACTGTGAGAGAGGAAGTTTCTCTCCATGTTTGTGGTCGTTTGTTATGGCAGCCTTAAGAAACAAATACAGACCTTATGCACAAACAGTATTATGGCAAGAGGATAGTTGATGAGATGGAAAAGTTAAGTTCTTCCTTCAAGGCCACACTTGATACTGAACCAGGATGGAGAAGCAGATAACATTGACAGATCTGAGAGTTCATAGGTCAAATGCAACCTAGTTGTCCTGGAGAAAAAGATGAGGAAGGGGCATGCAGAGAAGAAACAAGGGCAGAGGCAAGAAAGAGGAAGGGGGAAGGAAGAAGAGATGGAGGAAAATCAGCCAACCTCTCCCTAGGACCCAAGAGTAAGTCTAGTGAAGGTTCTTAGTCATATGGACAGAGAAGCAGCGGGTCCCAGAGCTGATGCCCAGTGGAGAAGGTGGTACATCCGAGGATAAACCTGGGACACACACAGCCTGGGACCTCCTTGGGTGAACTCTGCAGACTGACCAAGGCTGCCTTTCAGTTGTCTGCTTCTCAAAACCTGACTGACAGCTTCTCTCTACAGAGGAGTAGGACGTGGTGGTGACATTTTGGGGGATGGAGGGGCAAGAGAGTGTACATGGGGTGGGATGAAGGTGGTCATTTTGTCCCAAGAGTAAAGCAATCATATGTTCTTCCTACAGATTCTTAATCATGGCTCTGATAGCTGCTGAGGCAGCAGCTTTTGGATGGCTAATTAGGACAGTGTCTAACATTTATTTATCACAGATTCAGCCACAGGGGTCATGTGTTTAATACACAGTACCTCATTTTTCCCTCACCATAATCCTATGAGGTATTATTAGTGTCCCCTTTTTTTATATGAGGAAACTAAGGCTCAGATAGATTAATTGATTTTCCAAGGTCCCATAGCTAATAAATGAGGGGGGACAGATCCCAGTCTCAATTAGTCTGTCCTCAGTGTCAGGGTGTTCAACTACTCAAGGCTGTGAGACCAAGATCTCCTGGGTCCTGTGGGATGAAGGAGGCTGGCCCCACTCTAGCTCCAGAATTTCTCAGTTCAGACCAGACGTCCACGACAACAGGGAATTTTCCGTTGTTTTGCTGAGTAATCTTGGTGCTTCGATGTGTATATGGACATAGATGTTGACCACATGGAGTTGCTTCTTGATATAGCTATCATTGAGAAGCAGTGGGTGGGGTAGAAAGTTTATTCAGTCCTGAAATTCATGCCTGTCTTTGATAATGATCAAGTGACCATGGGAAAATCACTGAAGCTCTCTGAGCCTTGGCTTTCTTGTAAAAAGGAAATGCTTCTCTGATATCTAACTTGTAGAGATGTGAGATAAACAACTCCTGTCTATCATCTATCTGTTTATCTGTCTATCTATCTATCTATCTATCTATCTATCTACCTACTTACCTACCTACCAAAGAGCTAAATACTGTGGTTTTGCTTGGCACATAGTAGACACTGAAGAGATTATAGTTCTTAATGTTACCTTTATTATTATTATAACTTTAGCAGGCTTCTGGGATGAATATTTGTCCCCTAACAGTATCTTTAACTGAAATTACTGACACAGACAAATGCCCCACATTATTTAGAGGAGAAATTGAGTACTTTTGAGGCTTGCTAGTTTAAAACATTAGTATTATTTTTTAAATCTGGCTGAGAAAATTGAAAATGGACTAAGACATCTGCAGCCACATGGATACAATCAGTAACTCTGCATGCCTCAAAATAGGTGAATTTTATTGATGACTGTTAAACATGACTTGGCACAAAAACTACCCATTGCAGTGGCTTCCCTATCTTAGTTTAAAGACCACCCTGGCTCCTGGGGGGGCAGTCCCATGGGCACCAGCTACCATTTCAGGGCTGGAAAGAGGATGATGGGAGGGGGAGATGGAAGTAGGTCATACACTCTGGCAAGTGTGGCAGGAATCAAGTTGTAAATAACTCAGTAAATGTTAGAAAATGGGACGGGTGGCATTTGAAATAATAAGCAAG
Source organism: Macrotus californicus (assembly GCA_007922815.1). Classification (NCBI taxonomy): domain Eukaryota; kingdom Metazoa; phylum Chordata; class Mammalia; order Chiroptera; family Phyllostomidae; genus Macrotus; species Macrotus californicus. The sequence continues at coordinate 19,812 of VMDR010007298.1, read as the reverse complement.
CCCTCTCAGAGCAGTCATTCCTCCTAACCTTTCAGAAAATTACACTGACCTGCATCTTAGCAAAGGGTATTTATCAAAAGGAGAGCTGGTTATATTCACAGAATGCATGGTGAGAAGGGATTTGCAGTGGGAGGCTTGACATGTGGACGGGCTTGGTGACTTCAGGGTGAGCCCACATGGTGCTGGAATTGCTTCCCATTCAGATGTATTTTGGGAAAGGCTTCGAGTGGCAGGAGCAGACTCAGACATCTTTTTCCATATTCGTGGAATTATCGTAAACAAAAATGACTTTGTCAGCTGGAAGGAGAATGCTTGCTCTACCCCAGTGGCTGTTACTCAGTTGTAGTTATGTGGGAATGCAGACCCCAAGTTGCAGCCTTCTGTTATTTCATGCTCCTGCCCCCCTACCCAAGAAAGGCTAGTTCTAGAATATACATGTCTCCATTTGGAACTTTGGAAGATGAATTTTTATAAACATTTTAGTAGTATTATGAAAACAATTTTTAAAAAATGTTTCATTTATGCTATTACAGTTGTCCCAATTTTCCCCCTTTGCCCCCCTCCACCCAGCCTGCCCCCACTTCCGTAGTCAATCCCCACATTGTTGTCCATGTTCATGGGTACATCATACATGTTCTTTGGGTAATCCCTTCACTTTCTTTCAGTCAGCATTATGCCAGCCAACCATGCGGGGCTCCAATTAAATGTCTCCTGCTATGTGGGAGGAACCAGTTTGTGACCTTTGATATCGTGAACTCAAGCAAATCCAAGCTGGAAAGTGCTTAGTAGGCATGTCATAGTAATGTTTTTTTAAACTTCAGTCTGGGACACATTAGAGGATCATGACATTTTAAATTTTTAAATAAAATAGAAAATGTAAGAAGGGTATCACATGTTATGTGATAGTTTTATGTCTCAACCCGACTAGGCTAAGGGATGTCCAGAAAGCTGAATAGCATTCCTGAGTGTACCTGGGAGGGTGTTCCCAGAAGAGGTTAGCATCTGAATCAATAGATTGAATGAAGAAGACAGTCCTCATCAATGTGGGTGGGCATCATCCAATCCATTAGGGGCCTGAATATAACAAAATGGCTGAGAAAGGTGAATTCATTCTCTCTGCTTGAGCTGGGACATCCATCTTCTCCTGCCCTCAGACCTTGGTGCCCCTGATCTTGGGCCTTCAGACTCAGATGGGGATTTGCTCCTCTGATCTCAAGCCTTTGGACTTGAACTAAAATATACTAATGGCTTTCCTTGTTCTGCAGCTTGCAGATAGCAAATAGTTGACTTCCGTTTCTATAAGTAAATTCTATCTATCTATCTATCTATCTATCTATCTATCTATCTATCTATCATCTAATCATCTATGTCCTATTGGTCTGTTTCTCTGGAGAACCCTGACTAATACATGCAAAACCCAAATATTTAAAGCATGTCAGTTGTAGTGGCAGAAACCGGTAGAAGGGCCATCTTATTTAACCTCCCTGCTTCTCCCCTGGTAACCTCAGAGAAAAATGTGAAAACCATGGGTCTAGGGGACTTTAAGAGCTGTTTCCATTGACCACACCGTGGTTGTAATTTGCTGATGCTTCTGCGCTTCTTCATCGAGATGCGTAGCCTTGTGATGTGCATGGAAAATCTTGTTTAGGCCAGTAGCTTGGTGAAAGCTCTACAGGAGCAGAATTCAAATTTTGAGCCCATCCAAGTGAGCAGACCTTGAGAAAAGGCTCATGGAAAACAAAGACACTGGGAAGCAGCTATGTATTATTTAAAACACCACTAAATTCATGAGAAACATGAGACTCACCTGGCATAGTCTTACCTGTTCATACTGCCTCTCAGGGCAACTCTTTCTCTATGTTACCTATGGTCAGGAACCAGAAGGCTGTTTAATGGAACTTGAGAACAAAGGGAACTGAATTCTCTCAACTGGCATTGCTTTCTGGTGCTAGGGGCTGTGCATGTGAATGTCAGAAGGAAGGTCAACTTTCCCCATTGCTCCAGTGTTGTCTGGAGCCCCTTCTTCCTTGAACAGTGGTATGACCACAGCCTTTCAGGATGTACTTTCTGTCCCCTTATTTTATAGAGGAGGGAATGAAAAGTGTGAGAGGCTAGGTGTCTGGAAACAGACTTCTCCATCTCTGCTGTTTGGCTCTTGGCTGTGCAAAGCTATGCAAGTGTCTGACCCAGACAAGCCTTCTCCTCCTTGGGGGTGAAAACATGGATGCCAACAGGTCACACTTTTTTAATTGTACAGTTTTAACTGCCTAGAGAGATTGGCCTGATTTCCTTTCTTCTTGTTCCAAAGTTTCTAAAGAAGGGAACTCATTGCTCCAACTAACATGGGGAACTCACCCCTGGCCAGTCAGCTGGGATGCTACAATGCCAAGTGTGACAGCCCCACTGGGAGCCAGTGGGTGGAGTGGGGGAAGGGGTCCTTCATTCCACAGATAAGGCTAGGGCTTGGGTGATAATGCCGGATAGGGAAACAAAAGCGGATATTTGCTCTAAGAACCTATTATTATTCATAGAGATTTCCTTTCTCAAAATCTCATCATAGGACCACATTCATTCATGTATTACCTTATGTATTTCTTCATTCAAACGTTATTTAGTGACCATTTAAAAGGTAACTAATACATTATAACATTTTTCTTGATTCCAAAACATTGAATCAAATTAGGATAAGGACAGGGAATAAAGAGAGATGTAATGATGCTAAAAAGAAACAAGCAAACAAACAACAACAAAAACCAGTACATTTTGCTCAAAATGCCTAATATGCTGTGTTGTATCTGTTTATGTGTCTCCCTTTACCAGGCTGGATATTTCATCAGAGCAGAAACTCCATCTTATTGATTCTCATAAAATCGTTGCAGAGTCTCTAATATATACCTTAGGTATAAACAGTATGGTGGAGGGATTAAGAACATCTGCTCTGAAGCCAGGCATAGTGGGTTTAAATCTCGGCTTTGCCGCCTCCTACATATCTGACTTTGGGAAAGTTACATAACCTCTCTGTGCTTAAATTCTTTTACGAACCAGGGACACTTACCTGGCCTCGTAGGGCATGTAATAACCCTGTAGGTATTATATGTGTTAATATATGTCAAATACTTTGAATAACACAATGATACTGAGCAGTATCATGTTATTCTTGGAAGGAGGAATAGGATAATCTTGACAGGGGGTGGTGTTTGGCTTTGGGGCCAACGCTGAGCATCTCTTTTCCCTTCTGGTGCAACAAGACACAGCGTTTAGAACACCATCCAACTTCATAGTGTCACACAGAATTCATTTTTCTTGGCTGCCCCTTCACCTGGAGGGCAAGAGGCAATGAAGCTATCAAACTTCAAATAAAAGTTGCAATAGAATTTTCTTTTCCTCTTCAAAGAATCTTTCAGCTGTGGCATTCTATGCAGTTACTGCATAGGGGGTATTGATGATGTGCCATATTTCATTATATTCAGCACTCTACTTTATGAACAAAGAGAGAGAAAGCTCTGCTAACATGCCTGGGGGACCCGCTCTCTGTTATCCAAGTGGAGAGTATCCAGGTGGAAATGCCACCTGTGGATAGAGCTGGGTTATAGACAAGAAGGGAGACTTCAGCGGGGCTGATCTTAAAGAGACCTGAGTTTGTGCACCAGTCAGTGAAACCTGGGACTGCTCTTGGAAATGAACCCACCATCAAATGTAGACTCTAGGACAGTGTTTGTTAAACTTGAATGTGCCTATAAATCACCTGGGGATGTTTTAAAAATCCAGATTTTGATTCAGTAGAACTAGGGTAGAGTCTGGGATTCTCTGTTCTAACAGGTGCCCAGGAGAGGGTGAAGCTGGTCCATGGACTACACTTTGGGTAGCAAGGATGTAGCATATCCCTCCAACTTCCTGGCTTACGTATGTCTGTTCACTCATTCTGACATTGCTCTCTCAGATTAACTGCAGTATAGGGCTTGATTATTCTGTTGTTTTTCTCTACAGATATTTGGCAAATGTGTAGTGAGCATCAAATCTGTTCCTAAATTGCTATAATACATGAATTCATTCCACACCAGCATTTCTCAACCTTGGCACTTGACATTTTGGGCTGGACAACTCTTTGTTTAGGGGCTGTCTTGAGCATCGTACGATGTTTAGCACCATCCCTGACCTCTGCCTGCTAGATATCTGTAGCATTCCCTCCCCCAAACTGTAACAAACAAAAATGCCTTCAGACATTGTCCATTGTCCCCTGGGAGACAAAATTGCCTTGGTGGAGAACCATTGGGTCAACTCAAATTTGGTGATTTGTGACCATGGAAACTACTGGCATATCAAGTATATGCTCATTTAGACATAGTTTGCATGTATAAAATGCTCTTGTGTATGATTTTTGTCTGAGCCTTTCTAGGACACTGATTTTCCTAGGTTGAAGGGGCTGAAGTTTTGTGGTGGAGCTGAGACCTGAACCCTTCCGGGACCGAACTCTGAGGTCTTCCCACTGCAGTATGCTGCTGATTCTGTGCTTTCTTGCCTGTATTTGGCTTAGAGGAAATTCTGGGAATACTTGGTTTAGCGTTTTTCTCTTTCAGACTATAATAATAACATGATAATTATTATAATATTTCTTCAGGCATTTAAAGAGGTAGCTTAGTACAGTGATGAAGAACTCTCTGGAACTGCTGAGATAATTCTGGTGCCACTACTAGTTATTTTAACTCTCTATGTCTCTGTCCGTTCAGGTTGCTATAACAAAATACCACTGACTGGGTACCATATTAACAACAGCAATTTATGTCTCAGAGTTCTGGAGGCTTAAAAGTCCAAGATCAGGGTGCCAACAGATTCAGTGTTTGGTGAGGACCCACTTTCTGATGCACAGACTGCATCTTCTCCATGTCCTAACATGGTGGAAGGGGCTAGGGAACTCTCGGGGGTCTCTTACATTAGGGCACTAATGCCATTCATAAAGCTCCACTCTCATGAACTAATAACCTCCCAAAGGCCCTGTCCCCAAATGCCATCACATTGGGATTAATTAGATTTCAACATAAGAACTGGGGACGGGGCACAAATAATCAGTCCACAGCACTCTGTGTCCCCACTTAATCATATATGAAATGCGGTGAGAATAAGTGCCTCGTGGTGGTGGTGGTGGTGGTGGTGGTGGTGGTGGTGGTGGTGGTGGCAGGAGACAGAAGTATGCCTAAAGCCAATGCATATGCATAGACTAGTTTACTCCTTCCTTTTCATTTAACCCTACTGGCTTTTTAACACCATTTAGGACCTCATGGTGGTCATATTCCACCAGTCTCTTCCCTTTCCCTTCCAGGATTCTGACTGATGGGCTCCCACACAGAGCCCCTGGTCCCATTTGGTTGAAGCTGCCCCATCTACCTAAACACATCCAAAGCAGAGTCTTCCTTAAACCCTTAACAGAACATGACCTGAGACTGAGTAGAGCCTCTCACTCTTTCTCCTTGGAATTGAAGACAGTTGACATGTAGATCAGATTTAACTTGAGTTATATACATCCAGCTGGAGGGAAGAGGCCCATAGGCCTCTAGGACACAGAAGATAAAAGGACATGTTCAGCCCTGGCTGGTGTAGCTCAGTGGAGTGAGCATGGACCTGCAAACCAAAGGGTCGCCAGTTCAATTCCCGGTCAGGACACATGCCTGGGTTGCAGGCCAGGTCCCCAGTAGGGGGCGTGTGAGAGGCAACCACACATAGATGTTTCTTTCCCTCTATTTCTCCTTCCTTTCTCCTCTCTCTAAGAATAAATACATACAACCTTTTTTATTTTAAAAGGACGTGTTCAAAGAGAAAGTGATGAACAGTGGGTCCTACCTTGAGCCACCCTGCCCCTGCCCTTTAGTAAACCCTGATCCCGTGGGTGTTGCCCTCTGGCCAGTTGTGTTAGTCCTTTCCTCCTTTCCTTGGAGGATTACAGAGTGGAGAGAGAATTGGTAGTTTCCTTTGCACACGATATAAATATTATTTTCTCCTCTATGAATCAAGGAGGAAATGTAGGATAAGAAGAAGGGTCTGCCCTTAACATTCACCTTGATTTTCAAGAGTGAGCAAATTGACCTCATTTTCCCTTTACCCAAGTCAATTTTCATCCCTTTGGCACCTTGTTACTATTCACTCACTTGATCATTTAATTGCTTCATCCAGGTAATTGCTTCACCAGGTGGCTGGTGGGGTTACAACTGTTCCTCATTGGACCCCCTCTGCTTCCAGCAATTATCCCTGTCTCCCCCTCAGAGCAGTGCCATATGCCAGAGTGGGACTTGTGGGGGACCTGGGACAGGCTTTAGCAGAAGTTTTAATTTAGTGTCATCATTGAGAACGATACCCTTGTGTAAAATGCTCATGCAGAATATGTGTACATACAAAGGGGGGTTATATTGACTTCTTAATTCTACCCCATTTTTGTTTTACATTCCTCTGCATCTTGCTATTTTTACTTAGCAGCACCCATGTAACTCTGGTAAAGAATTGTAATGACATTCTAAGTACAGAAGAAAGCTATTGGAAGTTTTTGAACATGGAGGTATATTTTGTTCTTTCAAAGATTATTCCAGATCAAGTCTAACAGCATCTGTAATGAGACATTCCTAGACCCCAGCCTCCCAGTCCTTCTGAGACCTCCAGTTCTTAGTTTCTTAGACCAACACCTTATGTCTTCTAGAACCTAGTACTAACCCTTTGAAATATTTTCACACCCTAACTGTCTGCCACCCAGCCACCTCCACCCCAGTTCCATCACTGTGGGTTCTCTTTGTACTCACCCGTAATTCCTGTATCTGGAGAACTGACTTCCTTTCAACTCTACTTTGAAGCCTTAGGCTTTTGAATTATTTTCACTTCTCTTATTCTTTTGGAAAATTCCTAATGAAATTTCATGAGCATCAGTGACTGGGAGTTCGCTACTAGCAAATATATCCTGCCAGTGTCGTTTCAGCAGATGAGTGAATTTAGAGTTTAAAAGAATCTGGGGGGGGTCATATGATTGCCCCACCAGGTCAGGAATCTCTTTTTAGGGCTATTCAATGGTCATCAGATTAATATTGCCAGGGGCTGGAAACTCACTACCTCTGAGACCAGCTTATTTTATCACTGGACAGCCTTACCTGTTAGATTTTTTTTTCTTATATTTTGCCTTTTAAAGGGTTACAATTCTCAGTTTCACATTTACACTTCTATAACTGTATTCCCACTTTACTTCCTAATATCTAACTGTAATTTCCCCAAACCACAATGATTGTTTTCTCATAAAGCACATGCTCAGTTTTTAATTTTTATAGCTTTATTGAGGTATAATATAATTGACATACAATTGACTGTACATCCTTAAAGTGTAAAATTTTGTGAATCTTGACCTATCTTTACCCCTCCAAAACCATCATCATAATAAAAATAGTGACTATATTCATCACCCCCAAAATTTCCCCATGCCCCTTTTTAGTCTCTCCCTCTTACACATCCTCTTTTTGTCGCTCGGGAAACCCCAGTCTGCTTTCTGTCACTATGGATTACTTTGTATTTTCGAGAATTTTATAAAGATGGAATCAGACAAGAGGTACTCTTTTCTTGGCTGGTTACTCTCACAGAGCATCCTTGCTTTGAGATTCGTCCATGTTGTTGTAGGTATCAATACTTTTTATTGCTGAGTAGTATTCTGTAGTATAGATGTACCATAATTGGTTAATCTATTTACTTGTTTAAGAACATCTGGTTGTTTCCAGCTTTGAGCTGTCAGAAATGAAGCTTCTATGAACATTTGTATAAAAAAGTCTGTATGAACATACATTTTCATATCTTTTGGATACTTAGCCCTGGAGTGGCTAGATCATAGCATATGTATACATTTAACTTTTTAGGAAGCTGCTAAATTGTTTTCCATGTGTTTGTAACATTTTACATTCCTATCAGCAGTATAAGAGAGTTCTAATTCTCCCTCATCCTCAATGCTCTACCTTGATATGGTTAATCTTTTTATTTTTAACCTCTGCTCATTTTTGATCCTGTGATCTTAGAGTACATTGGACATATCTTTGATTCCCCAGAGATCTGTGACAGTCTGACCACGACTTTTGATGATTTGAAGCTGCCTGATTATTTTGAATTAACTATTCAACAAAAATTATTGTGACCTAATATGTACCAAGTTTTGTGTAACTCAGGATATTTGTGTGAAGGCAACGAGGTCACTTTCTAGCAAACAATTCCGGGACTTAAGACATGGGTTGTAATAGAGTGGAAGTGGGAGCTATAAAACAACATGATGTTTTGGTTCAATATTTCCTGAGTGCCGGGCGCAGGCAGCAAGAACCGAGGCGAGGCACATCCCTTGAGTGCTGCACTGAAGGGTTGGCGACTGAGGCATTTTGAGGAATGGCCTGACATGATTGCATCTGCAGTTTATAAAGTTCACTCTGACAGCGAAAATGAAAAGCTTCTGTTTCTCCTGAGATACAGGCCCTGCCACATCTCCCTCTGTTGATTTATCTTCTTGTTTGGGTTCCCTTCGGTGGATTTGGAACCTTCCTCTTTGTTTTAAATTTTGCACATCTTCGACTTGAAAATTCAAAATGGTGCTAACTGTGCTTGGCCTCCCACTGCTGTGTGCTGTGGGTAGGACTCTGGTATGCAAAGTATCAGTGCTGAAAGGGAAGGTGTGTCCTTGTAGAAATGGTCTTGGCTTGGGTGCCATATTACCTGCCAGAAACCTGCAGGGGTACAATTTTCTGGGTTGTCCATTTGGCAAGATGCTGACAGGAGCCACCTGGATAAATAGAGGCAAAGCAAGAGGCCAGACCTGGGTCTTTCATCTGTGTTGACATGTAGCAGGGTACACTGGTATGGTTGCCCCATTGTGAAAATATTAAAAGACTTCCATATTGGTTGGTATATAGCAGCTTCTCTGTACACCCCAGTTAGTGGGGCTTCCTGCCTTCACAAACAGGGTCCCAGGATTCTGCTCTAATACTGCTGTGCCTTCCTTCCCAATTGCTCAGTATCTATACCATAGTAGTTATTGTGGTTGTTGAATATTTTAAATTTGTATCCTTTTCAAAAAAACACAAATATGCAACCTAAGGACAGACGATACCTGCCTGATTTAGAAATGTCAGGCTATGGTAGAGGTGGTACTTACGTGTTTAGAGGCTAAAACACACTAGAATCTCTGTAAATCAGCGTAAATATTTCACCAATAAACTGATGGTTTCTGAAAGGAAACCTCATCATGGAAAATCACTCAAGGAAATCTAAATGAGCACTTCAGCTATGGTTTAGATTTTGTAGAAACTTAAGAGATTCCGCATCAACTTACAAGTCTGTAGCTAATTTTTCAGAGCTGGGACTATTTCCTTCTGTCCTGGCTACCAGTTGTTTTGGAGCCACAGTTTAAAGTAAATTTTTGTTGTTGTTGTTCACTTCAGTATAATTTCATCACACTTGATTTTTAGACACTGAAATTGCCCATAATTGTGTCAGTCCTATCTCTATGGTAATATGGACAATTATAATGGATTATCTTTTTTTCTCCCCCCGGTCATTTGTTGATGCCTTTTTTGTTGTAAGGATGTGAAAACATAAGGCAATTTCACCAATTACTGGTAATGTTATTCAGATATTTAATTTATTTTCTGCATGCCTAATCAGCCATAAATACATTTTAGCTAATGGAGATGACAAGGGTGTAATATAATTTGAGCCCAAACAAATTTAAAATAACATTAATAAGGAAATACAAAACTATGGGAAGGAAAGAAATAGGGAACTCAGTCTGTTTGTAGTTTCTCTTATGCTGAATCTTCCAATATGGCCTAGGTCTTTTGGCTTAATCTATCCTTTGGGTTAATATAAAGTGATATAAGGGCCTAGTAAAATGCATGGTGCATAGTAGGTGCTTAATAAGTAGTTATTCCCTGTTTTTTCCTCTAAAAACTTATTGACTATGAACTTTGTGTTTGCTATGAATTGACTGTTTATGCTGCCCAATTTCATATGGTGCAGCCAGACCCCCAATGTGATGATAATAGAAGGCGGGGTCTTTGGGAGATAATTAGGTTGTGAGAGTGGAATCCTCTTGAATAGGAGGGTTAGTGTCCTTCTAAGAAGAGACAAGGCAGAGTTGGCGTCTTTCTCCCAGCCCTGTGAGGATACAAGGAGAAGACGGCCATTTGCAGAGCAGACACCAGATCTGGTGGCACCTTGCTCTTAGATTTCCCAGCTTTCAGAGCTGCGAGTAAATAAACGTTTGATCTTTAAGCCTCCGCAGTCTATGGTGTCTTTGTTATAGCAGCCTGAACTGACTAAGTCAGTGTTGTTTCATCTGAGACCATTCACACTCTTCCCTTTCCCCTCCAGCCCGCTGGTCAAACTGTGGGGTGCAGAAAGAAGGTACTGGACCAACCACAGGAATGTTAGAATTAGAAGCAGACCTGAGTCAAGAGAAAAAGGAAAGTACAAAAATGGACCTTACTCTTTTCCATCCCCAGGCCGTGCCCCCAAAACAAAAGTAATCCTGATGTGACCCTATCTTATCTCAGTTGCATGTTGCACCGGTCTGCCGTAAGTTCCAGGGATGGGCTACCTTCGCACATTGCCGTCTTGAGTACGCACAGGCCTTGTTGATACAGGCAAATTCCTTCTTGATAGAGAAGCAGCCCAGCAGCTGCCCCACTTCTCTCTAATACCCTTCCTTTTTGAATACTGATTATGCCAGGGAGAAATTCATGTAGTTGCTAATCTCTTTTTAACACCTGCTAATCTCCATTTCTGTCAAACAGACTATGTAACCTTGTTCTGACTGTCTTCCAGCTGGGGTGGCACAAGGGAACAGGGGGCAAACAAATTGTCAACTCTGGGTGTATTTTATTTTTATAAGTCCAGGAAGACCCACACTGGATGATCTTAGCATGTTGTCTTGCCCAAAGGAAAGTGTATGAATGAATTATGAGGACATGGCTGTACTGAAGGAACTTCTTGCCATCTTGCTGCTGCTCATTATTCTTCCTGGTTCAGCAAACCATCTGGGGGTCCCTGTGGCATGAGTGACTAAATCTGGAGGTCTTTCTTCCCTTATGATAAGAGAAGAGGGTCACATTTATACCTAGGGATGAGGAAAGATATGGGCATCTGGGGCGTAGGTGAAGAAGTTGGGCGTAGCTTGTCAGTTACACAGGTGGAATTGAACGTTTTTAAAATATCAAAGGAGCATTTTCCTTGCTGACACTCTGAAACAAAGGCAGGGGCAGCTGGCCAGGGGTTCCTTCTCCCCAGCTAGCTTCCTTGCTGTTTGCCCTTTCTCTCACCCACTCAGGCAGGAGGGCCTCCGTGTCTGTCTCTGTCTTTGGAAATAGATTTTCTGTGTTTTAAGCCTGTTGAACAATTGCATGCCTGAGGGACATTAAATGAGTTGCAGCATCATCATGTATAACCTCCAAATAAGTAAATGTCTATTTGCCCCTTGACAGCCTTGTTCAAGAAAAATGTTTTACATTCTGCTGACACTTTGCAGTGTCTGCCTTACCTGGTGCCACACCTTGTTATTTTGATTGCTGTTTTCCAAAGAGGGGAAGGTGGTGGCTGAGGATGTGAGGGGCTGAGTAAAGTATCCACTTATAATTTTGATGTGGCCTTGGCCACTGGAACTGATGCTAAATCTTGTGACCCTTAGGGATAGAGAGCTAAAATGAGGAGGTCCTGAGTAGGGCCATTTAATATTTGAATTAAAAGAAATACCCACCTGTCTACCACTAGGCTTATGGCTCCCAGAATTAATAAAAGAAGAATATAGGGCTGTAGTAGAATATTAAAAAATAAATCTGCTTGACTTCAAAGCTGGCACTATCAAGCTCAGTGGTATACATGTGACTATGTGGTCACCAAATCATGGGTGGGGTGGTGCTGGCAGTTGGATATGACTCATGACATCGTGGGAGTCTGGCCAGTTACATGTGAATTGGGATGGGTCTCTTTTGCTGCTTTATTTTGTTGCATAGCAACCATTTTGAAGCATGGAGTTGCAAGTGTGCAGGCATATTTTATATCTTAAGTTCTTAAATTTTCAAATGCTGTGCTCTTCTTGAGTTAAGAAATCTATACAAGGTATATTTTATTCATCCAAAATAGGTACTGAGCTAGACATTTGGAGTAAAGGATCATCTTGTATTCACTCAGATGTAATTGATTTATAAGAAAATACACAATCTAAAGTGTTCAGTTCAATGAGTATTTTTTCAGACTTTGTTTATTTATTTTTAGACAGAAGGGAAGGGAGGGAGAAAGAGAAACATCAATGGGGGAAGAGACTGAACCTACAACCCAGGTATGTGCCTTGATCGGGAATCGAACTGGAGACCTTTCGCTTTGCAGGAAGATGCCCAACCAACTGAGCCACACCAGTCAGGGACAGTTCAGTGAATTTTGATGATTGTATGCACCAGTGTAAACACCACTTAAAACGCCACAGATGTCCCTTGTCCTGGAAACCCTATAGCTGCTTTTCCGTCAGTTCCTTCCGCTGCTTGTAGCCACTGCCTGATTTCTCTCACCTTAGGTTGGCTTTGTCTGTATACAGATTCCATATATATGGTTATTCTTTTGGTTTGGACTTTTTTTTTTCTGGCTTTTATCACTTACCATGCTGTTTTTGAGATTCATGCATGTTGTATGTATTCATAGTTCATTCATTTGTTACTGAGTAGCAGTGAATCCGTTATAAGGATTCAACATTCTCCCATTCTGGACATTTACACAGTTTTCACTTCTTGGCAGTTCTCAATGTGGCTAAGACATTCTTGTACAAGACTGTGGGTGAACATGTTTTCATTTCTTTCGGGTAAACCTCTAGGAGAAGAAAAGGAGAATATAAGTTCAGAACATAGTTCTGAAAGTGGTAGTAATGTTTGTGTACTCACCCCGGCAATGTGTGAGAGTTTCAGTTCTTCCAGACCCTTGTATATGGCTGTTTTTTTATTTTAGCCATTCTAGTGGGGTGTCTAGTACTATTGGATTATAGTCTTTAGTTTGTATTTTCATGATGACTAATGATATGGAATCCTCTTCCCAATGCTTGTTGGCTATTTATATATCTTCTTTTGTGAAACATCCGTTCAAGTGTTTTATGAATTTTCAACATTTTTGGTTGCTTATTTTAAAAATGATTGATTTATGCTTTTTGCCTAGTCTTGACACAAGTTCACTGTTACACGTAGCTGTTGTAAATATATTTTCCATTCTGTGCCTTGCCTATTCACTGTCCTAATAGTGTCATTTGACGAGCAGGAAATTTTAATTTTGATGAAGTCCAATTTTTCAATTTTTTTTAGGATTTATGGAATTTTTGTGTTCTGTTAAAAAAAAAACCTTTGTCTCATGTTTTTGTTCTAGAAGTGTCAAGGTTCTGAGTTTTATGTCTAAGTACATGATTCATTTTGAATTAATTTTTGTATATATGGAGAAAAGAGATCAAGGCTCATTTTATTTTTCTATATAAAATTCAGTTGTTTTAGCAACATTTGTGAAAAAGATGTTTTTACCATATAGAATTGACTTTGCATCTTAATGAAAAATCAACTCGCCATATAAATGTGAGTTTATTACTACATACTCTATTTTTTAAAATTTATCTAGTTTTCTATCCTACCATCAAAACTGTTTTGATCACTGCAGCTTTAGACTAAGACTTGAAATCAAGTAGTGTTAGTTTTCCATCTTTGCTAATCTTTGTCAATATTGTTTTGGTTATTCCAGATCTATAGTATTGTCACATAAATTCTAGAATTATCTTGTGTATTTGTAATAAGCAGCCTGCTGGAATTTTGATAGGGATCATGTCAGCTTTGTATGTATTTTTACACACTAATTTTTGGGTCTTAACCTTGTGTGCTATGACTTTCTTATATTTACTAAATAGTTTTAGCAGTTTGGTAGATTCCTTTGGACATACTACATACATAATATAGCCTATACATAAATATAATTTTATCCTTTTTTCAATATTTACACATTTTATTTATTTATTTTTATTGCACGGGTTATGATTTCCAGGATAACGTTGAATGCAAGAGGTGAGAGCAAATATCATTGCTTCGTTTTTAATCTGGGAGACGAGGATTAACATAAAGTAGGGTAAGAGATATGATGGCAGCTACAGGATTTTATCAGATTTGCTTTATGAGATTTGTTTTATTCTTTCTTATTTCTAATTTGCTGAGTTTTTTTAAAAAGTATTGAATTTCTGCATCTATTGAAATGATTATATAAGTTTTCTCTTCCACCAATGTGGTATATTACATTTATTAATTTTTTGAATGTTAAATCAATCGTCTTTTTAGGATAAATCCTACCTGATCATGATGTATCAACTTCTGAAAAACATATTGCTAGATCCTTTTTCTAAGATTTTAAGGATTTTTGCATCTCTTTATAAGTTATTGTGCTCTGTGATTTTCTTTTCTGTGATAATGTTTGTCAGATGTCAAGATCAAGGTTCTGTGGGGCTCCTAAAATGAGCTGGAAAGTATTATGTTCTCCATATTCTGAAAGGGTTGTGTAGAACATGTGTAATTTGTTCTATAAAAGTTTTGTGCAATTCCTTTGTGACACTATCGGGGCCTGAAGTTTTCCTTGTGGGAAATTTTTTTGTAAAACTATGAACTGAGTTTCTTTTTTTTTTTTTTTAAGATGAGGATATCTTTTTTTAAAATTACTTTATTGTTGTTCAGTTACAGTGGTCTGTGTTTTCCCCCCACCACTCCCCCCTACCCCAGCCAATCCTCCCTCCCTCCCTTGTTCCCACCCTTCCCCACACTGTCCCCTCCCACCTCCCCTCTGGCTACTGTTAGATTGTTCTTAATTTCAGTGTTTCTGGTTATATTTTGTTTGCTTTTTTCTTTTGTTAATTATTGAACTCAGTTTCTTTAATACTCGAGAGTGTGTATTAGATTTTTAATTTCTCCTTATGTTGGTTTTGATAATATATCTTTCTCAAAGAATCTGTTCATGTAAGTTTTTGAATTTGATACAAAGTTGTTCAAAATACCCCCTGACTGTCCTGTTAATGTCTGTGTGATCTGTAATGATGTTTCTCTTTGCATCCTCTTCTTGATAATTTACAGTTTCTCTTCTTTTCCTTTCAGTTTGGGTAGGGATTTATTAATTTTATTAGTCTTTTAAAGAACTAACTTATGACATTGTTTACTTTCCGTATTGTTTTCCTGTTTTGTTAATTTCTGCTTTTTAGGATCCCTCCTTTCTGTTTACTTTGTTCTTCTTTTTCTAGTTTGTTGAGTTGATGTATTTGTGTGTGTTCAGCTCTTTGGTGCAGCTTAAGGGGACTGTTTTGATTCATTAGGTAAGAGCCAGTGTCTGTCACAGCTTTCTGTGTCTGGAATGGAAGAGAACCCATTGATTTTCTTCTAAGTACGAACATTTCCAGGTAAATTTGAAATACACGCAAAAAAGTTGCTCATGCTACCCAATGTGTTACATTGATTACAACGATGGCTTTGATTTTTCACCTCTCCTTATATCCACAACCTCTGCAATAGGGCTTTGTAGCGCCTTTCATAAATAGGTGGAACTTGTTTCCTTTTACCTGGAGTCTGGGCTCACCTTGTGAATTACTTTGGCCAATAGAATGTGGTGGAAGTGAGAGTGTGTCAGTTCTGAGAGTAGCCCTTGTGCCTTCTACTTTTTCTCTTGGAGCTCTTTCTGGCTGCCGTGAGTTAGCCTGATGGACACAGAGATTCACAGGCCTCCATCACTTCCTCTTCACCAGGCAACAGCCAACCAACCACAAGACACGTAATGTTATCCTTGACCAGCCAGCTCCTGATGACTTTGCCAGCTGACTACAGACACAAGATGAGATTATCCAAGCATTTACCAGATCAATAGAACTTTCCTGCTGACCCATTGACTCATGAGCAATAATAAATTCCTATCCTTCTAAACCACTGGGTATGGGGGATCGTGTTTATTCAGGAGTAGGTAACAGGTATAACTGATTATGACCATTCATGTTTACTTCCTGCAAATAAAGATTGGAATTCTCCTGCGCCATAAGGAGGAGGTGAATTTTATGCTGTCCTGGCAGTCTTTCTGAAACATCCAGTCATCGGCATGTGATAGGAAGAAAACACAGTTACTTTTTTTCAACAGCCTGCGTTAGAGTTCCATTTGGGGAGAAACTGTTTTTATTTGGAAAAATACAGGAGAAGCCCTCTTATCTGATATAATTAGAACTGGTAGTTGGCTGGTTAATCTCGCAGGAGAATGAGAGTTGCCTATTAGCCTTCAGCGTTCTGTGGAGAGCACTCAGTATGCTTTGCCGAGGAAATGGAGAGTGTTGCTTATTTTGATAAGGTGGATTTAGTGGAATTTGAATAGGAACGCTGCTTCCCGTAGCTCGTGGTTCCTGTAGTTATGGAAGGAGAGGAAGAGAAAGAATCATTATTGTAATATATAAAAGTGTGTGTTTCAAATTATCGAGGTCGAGATGATGCCCCTCATTTATTCATGAATGCAGAAGACTTTACTGTATTTTTCCAAACAAATAAGGATTTTTTGAGCCCCCTTTGGGGAGCTTGACAAAATTAAGAGCTTTGTTATATTCACCTACTCATTATATCCCAAGTAAATTGTGCCTGGCACAGATTAGGCATCATCTTATTGGTTGAATTTAGAAGTAGAAGGGAATATCTCTTTTGACTAAAGCAGAGTAAGAATTCATCATTTTAAATCTGGCAGCTGAGTTTCTTTTAGGGAGTGATTTACAGCTTTTTAGGAAAGTAGCTTCATAGAGACCACCCAGGTGTGGAAGGTGGTAAGGTGGTAAGGCACAGTTAGGAAGGAGCCCTTGAAACTAAGAGACTGAAAACTGGTCTGCAGAAGAGATTAACAGTAACCTGGAATTATGGCTTGCATGGAGCAAAGGAAAGGCCAGGAAGAGGAAGGAGGAAGAAAGTGGGGCTGAGCTGGGTGGTCCCCGAGAATATTGTTGGCAAGCAGAGAGAGTAAAGGGATTGTCAGACAGTGAGGTGTTGTACCGCTATGCGTTTGGTTGTGCTGTGCTATAAAATCCTCTTCCTTGTCCCAAACTCTCAGTAAAAGTCTGCCACACTTCCAGCCTGAGTTAAGGGATGGAGATCTGTATCTGGTAACAGTGCAGAAATGGGCAGAAGGTGTGTTTATCCACAAACTGAATGGTCTCACCTGAGTTGTGGGACGCTGAGCTGGAAAGGATTAAGTGTGACAACCCTGTCCCAGCATCTCCCGAATCTCTGCAGACAAGGGGATCAGCTCTGAGCTTTTCCACAGCATATGCTATGTGGCTTAAGTTAATTTCATTTGAATTGCAAAGGAGTGGGTGACTCAGGGAAGCTGATAACAAGATGGTATGAATATCGCTTTAGATATTAGGAAAACAGCCCTTTTAGGGGATTGTCAAATTGATGGGCACAAAATGCTAGGATTAAGCACATGTTTTGGAGAAGGATGCTCCAAAGGAACCTTTGACCTTTATGCCACACTTTTAATGTAACTGGATAAAGCATAGGGAGACACCTGCAGCTTTTTCTGCTTTAACTTATGCTCAAAATCCATGTTGTGGCTTTAAGTGTATGTTTAAAATAACTACATATATTTGTTTCTTCTCCAGTTGGAGATAATGATTCCAGTGCCCTTAGCTGATGCAGTTTGTGCAAACATTGTTCTCTTTTATGTCCCCCGTACAGAGATTTGGATAATAGGAACTTCCAAAGAATTGTTCTTCAGAATGTTTTTAAGGACATGCCATTATTTTTAACATTTTTATGGTTAGAAAATTTCCTTCTTGCCCACTTGAATATCACCCAACCTTATGATATGTGTATTGGAGCATCAATATAGTTCCAGTTACTCAGCCACTCTGGAGAGAGATGGGTGGAAGATAAGCCTATTTGGGGCAGCTTTCAAAGATGTTGAAGGACCTAGTTATAAAGATCTTCAGTATGGTTGTCAGACTAGAGAAGAAGCCCTGGGGTAAAAAATATGTCTGACTCCAACAGCCCCACCCTTGGCATTTGTTGCTTGGAACAGGTGAATACCTACCTCCAGGTGTTATCTGACTGAGGAAGCAAAGGAACGCTGATGCATGCCACACCTGTACTTCTGCCCTCCAAATTGAGGGCGCTGTGCCTTTGATTGATGGAGGCTTGGGCACCTGGAAGAGAATTGTAAGTTTTGGGTCATTGAAAGGTGGTACAGTGCTCAAATTCTAGGGTTCAGCACACTAGGCTTCAAATTCTGCTTTGACTACTCATTTTCCTCCACTTAGTAGTTATAACCTGACATCTTCAAGTTTTTAACTTCCACATCTGTAAAAAGAGACTAATCAAACATATATTTTTCAAAGAATGCTTTTCTCTAAAAAAATACTAGTATTTACATTTCATTCCGGAGATTCCAGTTTAATTGGTTGGAGCTGCAGCCTGGACATTGGGAAGTGAAAACTATTCCCCAGTGATTATAATGTGCAGAACAGGAGGGGGGAGCCAGTTACTTAACCTCCTCTTTTTTAGTTCCCTCCTCTGTAAAATGGGGGTGATGTAGTACCTACTGAATAGAACTTTTGTTAGTACTGCGTTAATACATCTACGGCACTTAGAGGAGTGTGTAGTATACAGACTAGGCTAGTTAAGTGTTATTATTATTATTATTAATGATTGAAATTATTATAAAGGGATCCTGTATCCTTGTCCACTACCTTAATGTACAACATGGGATTACATTTCTTTTATTTTTAAAGCATTTTATTGAAGTAATACATATACTCATAAAAATGCAGAAATCACAAGAGGCCTACTTGATGAATGTTCAGAGGTAGACCCACTACCCAGATCAATATGTAGAACATTACCTAGAAGCCTACATGATTTTTATGTTCCTTCCCAATTGTTAAATTCTTCAAAGATCACCATTATTCCGACTTTGTCTACCATACATCGGTTTTTCCTATTTTGGATTTTTGATAAGTAGGGTCATACCCCATGTGCCATTTGTTTCTGACTTTTTAACTTAATATTTTATGAAATTCATCTTTAATTTTGTGTCTAGCAGAAGCTTGCACATTCTAGTTGCTGTGTAATATACTGTTGTATGACTCTATTTCAATATGTTTATTTATTTATTATACTGCTAGATAACTGGGTAGGTTCCAGGTTGGGGCTGTTGTGAATAATGCTTCTATAAATATTTTTATACAGCTCTTTTGATGGGCATATATACTTATTTCTGTTAGGAATGTATCTAGGAGTGGAACCAGTAGGCATGTGAGGTATACTGGATACTGGCAGACAGTTCCCCAGAGTGGGGTACCAGTTTATCCTGCCATAAGTAGTACATGAGACTGCATTTTTACTGATCTCCATGATTGTCACTTGAAATTAGTTATTCTGGTGGATAACTAGTGGTTGTTTTAAGTTGCTCTTCACTGATAAATGACAATGTGCATCATCTTTTCCTAAGCTTATTGATCATTGGGTATCTTTTTTAGGACTTGTTCAATTCATATTCCCATTAAAAAATTGAACTGTGTCTCTTATTTATGTTGATTTATAGTTCTTTATGTATCTGATTATGTAACACATTTGTATCTTCCACTGTGTAACTTGCCTTGTAAAATTATGTTCTTTGAGCTGAATTTCTTAATTTTTTTAAAAAAGATTTTATTACTTCATCATTGTTCAATTACAATTGTCTGCATTTTTCCCCCACCACTCCCCCCAACCCCAGCCAATCCCAACTCCCTCCCTTTCTCCCACC
>VMDR010007297.1:0-41285 GCA_007922815.1 Macrotus californicus | reverse complement strand
TGGGGGAAAAGGTACAGGGAATAAGAAGCATAAATGGTAGGTAGAAGATAGACAGGGGGAGGATAAGAATAGTATAGGAAACGTAGAAGCCAAAGAACTCATATATAGGACCCATGGTCATGAACTAAAGAGGGGGAATGTGGGGGGAAGGGGTTTGCAGGGAGGGGGGTGGGGGGAGGAGATGGGACAACTGTAATAGTATAATCAATAAAATATATTAAAAAAAAAAGAATGACTGACATTGGCATGACCTACTTTGCTATTTAGCTTTTGTTTTGTTTAGGTATTTCCATGGCAAATGCCTTATCTTTTTAAAAGAACATTTTGAATTTTTATAGTTCACATTTCATATTATATTGTATTAGTTTCAGGTGCACAGCATAGTGGTTGTGCTTTATATTTCTTACAAAGTGATCCTGCCAGTAAGCCTAGTACCTGACTGACACTGTACACAGTTATTACAATATTATTGACTAAATTCCCCAGGCTGTACTTCACACCTCCAGGACAGTTTTGTAACTGCCAATTTTTATTTCTTAATCCCTTTCGCCTTTTTCACCCATTCCCCAATGCCTCTCCTCCTGGCAAACATCAGTTTGTTTTCTGTATCTCTATGAGTGTGTTTTTGTTTTGTTTGTTCATTTATTTTGTTGTTTAGATTTCACATATATGTAAAATTATGTGGCATTGTTTTGGTCTGATCTGTTTCACTTTGCACAATACTCTCTAGGTCCATCTCCGTTGTCGTCCCAAACGGTAAGATTTCATTCTTTTTTTACGGCCAAGTAATATTCAATTGTGTGTATGTACCACAGCGTCTTCATCTAATCATCTATTGATGCACACTCTGGTTGTTTCCATATCCTGGCAATTATTTGTAAATGATGCTACAATGAACTTTTTTTTTTTTCTTAATCCCTTCACCTTTTTTGACACGTATTTCTTTTGTGTGAATTCCCACAACTTCTACTTTAATCAAAATTCTGTAAAAGTCATTATTTTGTTCATTCATTCATTTGCTTATTTACTTATTCAGTCCCAGGCACCGTGTCAGGTGCTGGATATGCCATTGTGAGTAAAACAAGCAAGGGCCTTAACCTCGTGGGGTTGATACCTCAGTGGAGGTAGATAAAAATCCAATATGAAAGTAAATAAGTATGCAAATAGATGATTAGAGATCCTAGTAAGTACTATGAATGAGAGGAATGTGGTATTAATGCCCAGAAGGAGATGCTTAATTTTTACTGGGTAAACAAGGCAAGCCTCTTTGAGGAGGTAAGATTTGTGCTGAGATCAGAAGTATGAGAAGCCACCCGCCATGAGAGCAGTGGTGAAATAGTGTTCCAGCTGGTGGAAATAACATGTGGAAAGGCCTGGAAATAAGGAGTCTGACTTACTGGGCACAGTGAAAGAAATCAGTGTGGCTGAGCACATGTACAGGGCAAGGTGGTGGGGCGAGGACATTTAGTGACGTAGAAGGGTGGAGAAAAGGCAAGGGCCCACACAAGTTGGGGAGTGCAGATTTTATTCTAAACACCACAGAAATCCACTGAAAGACTTCTAGCCAGTTTGACTTGTTTTTAAAAGATAATTTTGGCTGCTGTTTGGAGATTGGATTAGAGTGGAACAAGAATGAAACAGGGAAATAGTGTAGGAAGGAGGTGTGTCAGCCAGAATGGACTAGGTTACGCAGTAACAAACAACCCTGAAATCTCTGTACTCATAGTAACAAAACCTGACTTTTCACTCATGCCGCCTATCTAGTGCAGGGCAGCTGGGAGTCCTGCTCCGTCTCTGCTCCCTCTGTGGTTGGGGCTGATGGAGTGGACACCATCCTGAACACTACGGTCACTGTAGCAGGAAAGGGAACACAGCCTTCAGGTCCTGGCTCTTAGAATCTCTGCCTGGACGTGTCACGTGTTTTATTGTCCAAATCAAGTTAATGTGGTCATTCCTGAGTTCAACAGGGAGGGAACGTATCCCCTCCAGGGTGGGGCACTGCAGGAAAAGAAAATGGAATATTTGGTGGACAGTAATACCAGGACTGCTGGAGGCTCTTACTATCGTCCAAACAAGAGATGATGGTCACCCTGAAGGGGGTGATGTCGGTCAAGACAGAGACAAATGAACAGATTTGAGATGATTTTTGGCATTACTTTTTTGGATGCAATGCTGACTTGAATGTGATTTCTTTTTTTGTTCAGTCACCCTCATTAGACTGTAAACCCCAGGAGGCAAGCCATAATAGTCATCTCCTTATCTCCAGTGCCAAACACCAAGAGGTTTACTGAATTGAGTGAGTGGGATTCTGCAAATTGAAATTTTGCCTCCTGGATGTACCATGGCTTGGAATGTCCCACAAATGGGCTGAAGCTGTTACATAGAGGGAGAAGATTAATATATATATTTTTTATCCATTAAGAGAGAGCCTCACCGATTAGATTTTCTGCAGGCTGGTGAGGGAAGTTGATTTAAGAAATCCTTCTTTGTGCCACGGTGCCGATCCTTTTGTGGGGAAGATTGGATTCTGAGAAAACCCTAGTGTCCTGGGCAGACCCGCTCCATTCCCTCCTGGGTTTTCAATTTCATCTATTTCTTGTCAGTTTTGGGTCTCTCTACATCCCAGGATAGAATGAAAGAGTAGGCCTCTGTACAATGCCTTTGGAGAAAATAGATTTTAGATAGAGCCAATAAATCCAGCACACAGAATAGCTCCCTTTAACAAAGGGAATGGCTGGTAGAGGGGAAAAATCCTGCAGAAAGGAAACCATCACAAAGGCCACAGGGAAGTCTGTCCTCCATGCCCCTGACAGCCCCAAGAAGGGCACTTCTGGTCCCTTCCCTCAGCTTCTCATGAAGCTCTAGCTCAGACCCTGACTTGCGTGGGTAACTCCAGCACAGGTCCCAGTAACTGATTTTTAGCAGAAAGAGAGAACTGAGAGTCAGCAATACTGTCTATCTACCTGGGAAGACAGAGCAAAGCAGAGATGCAGTAGGTGAGCCAGTAGCCAAGGCTCCAATCTTCAGGCCCTGGCCGGGGACTCTTCTGCTCAGCAGGCACTCATTCCCAAACGCACATCCAGGTCCCCATTTGCCAGCAATCTCAAGGTTCAGAGAGCCCAGAAAGCCATGTGCTTCCACAACTCAGCCTGCCTTACCCACCATCTGCTCCTCTGAATGGGCCAGGCTCACAGGGAGGTCTATCGGCCAGAAACCAGTACCTGATTCTCCCTCTGTGGCTGTGTGGGGAATGCAGAGGGCACTCCTATTGGCCCTGATTCTTGTTCTGGAGCAGCTGATGCCTGCTCATTCTAGGCAGGGCACAGACAATGCCAGAGGCCAGATCCCAGCCACCCCCTGGATCGCTGAGAGGCCTGGCTTGTTGCCAGGTGTGGGACCAACTGGGTCTGATGGTTAGCGCTCTAACCCGAGTCATGTCCACTGCTTTACGGAAAGGCAATCTTAACGTGATGCTTTTCTGCATTCACCTGCTAAGTTTAAAGTTGGTATTCTGTTGGAGAGAAAGTAAACAGAAACCAAACAAAACCAGTTTCTAGAATAATACCTTGCCTCCTGCCATCAATATTATACCTTAATTATTTGTGGTACCTTAAAAAAGGAGTGGAAATCAACTGGCATGCCAATCAACAACTTCTTCCCTCATCATCCAACCTGGGGGGAAGCGGACACTATTATGCTATGAAGAGATAGGTACCTTGACAGTACCACAAGCCAGTAAATGCAAAATCTACAGCTTCCCTTTCCCCTTCTCTCCCCAGCACAGTGCCCAGAGCATAGTAAAGACTGAATTAATGAGTTCATCATTGGGGTCAAGTCTGAACTGGGCTGACTTGTCACCATAGGTCCCAACAAAACCAGGAAGGACTTGTCCACTCACTGACCTCAGACAAACCTTTGATAAACTGTTGATTCCTTTGGTTATTTATGAGTTATCACATACATACAAATGAGCATGTTTTATTAGTTGGTACAAATATTAAATTTTATCTATGTACAACATACACTTCATTCTCCAGGCAGTTAACCTGGGTTAAAAAACGGACTTCCGGGAGGCTGTTAGAACCTGTGTTCCTGAGCGCTCCTTCAATCCTAGACTCTGGCACTACAGAGCTCATCAAAACTACTTCATTTTGTAGATGCAGAAACTGAGGTCCAGAGAGGCAAAGCACCCCATGACTGGTTAACCCTGCATGAGACAGTGACGCAGAACCCACACCCGGGATTCATGTCCTCCCAGCCCGAAGCCTTCCTCTCTGCCATGCTCCACAGGGTCAGAGTTTCTAAGAGCCTCCCAAGCCAGGGACTGTGACTTTTAGTCATTCTCTTTAAAGCATGCTGTAATAAACAACTGGCAGTGATTTATTTTTTTCCTATAATTCCACATGGGGATTATAAACCAGCCTGTTATTGTCATAGCATTATGCTGGCTCCTTATACCGAGATGTTTCCTTTAACTATATTGGAGTCATATAGTATTTAAGCAGAGGGGAACTAGCCTCTAAGAGATGAGGTAGATAGTAGATTAGGAGCACAGACATTTTCAATTAGGACAGAAGATCCTCAGTAAGACTGTGAAGTAGGTCAGTGTGCTTGGTGTGTACGTGGGGGAACTTACTGCGAGGTGTCCACAGAGTCATGTGTACACCAACCACTAGTTATAGGCTAAACAAATACTCTCTGTCACCCAGATATCTTCTGCAGGTCCACAGGCACATATTTCAAACCTTTGGGTCAAACATGTTTTGGAAATCAGATATTTCAGGTTTTAGGAGTCAGGTAATAGGATGTGCGAACCATGTATTAATAACATTCCCAGCAGAGTGTGGGGCAGCACCCGGTGATCAAGCACTAAGAGTTCTGCAATTAAATGTGGGAATGTTCACTTCCAATGGGATAAAGAAAGACTACAAATAGCCTTATGTCAATTCAAGTCAGGCTTTAGCCGCCCCACCTGCAATGCCATAAAATTAGCAAAAAACCTGTTTTTAGTGCTTTGTGAAGTTCAAGATTGTAGATAAGGAATTATAGATTGTCTTAATTTAAAGATATGAATATACTGATCAGTAAGAGAAATTTTAAAAATAAGTGTCAATATTTAATAATACACCTTTTGCCATTATTTATTTTCTCAGTCAGCAGCTAGATACAAAGATGACCAAACCTTACGCGAGAATTCACAAAATGTTAGGGGCTCCTGACTGTTCCTGGTGGAGCCCAAAGGCCCAGTGTGGCCACGGAGACCTCTCCCCTCCTCAAGGGACCATCTCCCATTCCAGTGCACAGCCACTCCCAAGGGTGGGAGCACCAGCTAGGACCCAAGGCGGGAGCCTGATTAGGAGACACTCTATCCTTTAGGGCGGGACTCCCAGTCTTAGTAAGTGGGATGACCCCTTTTTAATTGAACAGGCTCCAGAGCTACAGTGTTGAATTAAAATCCTTGCTCTGCTTCTTTTTGTAAGACCTCCAACAAGTCCTTTTACCTCTTTGTCCTGCAGCATCCTCCTCAGTTATAAATGGGAATAAGAATAGGTCTTATATCATAGGACCATTGTAGGCACTAAGTTAATTCTAGTAGAACTTTTAGAGGGGTACCAAGGGCATAATGGTCTCTCAATAAATGTTGGCTATTATTATTATTATCATCATCACTATTAGTTTACCTGTCTATGGCAGGCAGAATAGTGCCCTCCCACCCCCACAAAATGCTCACAACCTAATCCCCATAACCTGTTACAGAATAGACTGGAACATGCCCCAGAACATGGCTTTGTAGATGTGATTAAATGAAGGGCCTTTAAATGAGGAGATTACTTGGGATTATCCAAGTGTTCCCAATCCACTCACATGAATCCTTAAAAGGGGAAAACTCCCCCTGGCTATGGTAGGAGAAAGAGGGGTAACAAGCAGAGTCTGAGAGGTGCTACATTGCTGACTTTGAGGATGCAAAAAGGGGCCAGAAACAAAATTTGTGGATACCCGCAGAATGAAAGATTATCGGGCCGTCAGAGGAATGAGGTTCTGGTGCGTGTAGAGTTTGTTGCCCCTCCATCGCTCTCCTTATCCTTCATTGAGATCATTGACCCACCCCCATCAACCCACAGGTTCCTTGAAGGCAGACGCGATGCCTCATTCACTACCCCACTTGAACCCCATGCCTGGCTCACAGCCTGTCTTAGAGTGGGCGCTTATGGGAGAGTTGGTGAATGAATGGATATTAAATGAGTTATCCATCTTTTTCTCCTGCTCCCTTTTGTCATCAGTACATATAGAAGTGAAAACAAATGACTTGGATAAATGAATCTTCTTTTTACAAGATCATGTGAGACTGAAAGCAATCAGTCCTGTTACCAAGCTCATCACTAGAGGTAGGCATGGCCACCTACTACCTCACCAAATGCATTTTTCTTTTTTAGAGGCAACCAGGAAACCAGTGAAGGCTCAAGTAAGAGCAATGGTTCTGGATTTATCCCACCAGAGACTTTATGAACCAGTAGAACAACACCTGATAAGCACCGAGGTGAGAACTGCTCATGCTATTCCACATCTCAGAAGCCCTGGACCTTCCTCATGGCGTTTTACCTTCCACTGAAGGTCATCATTCACAGTGCTACCCTAGCAGATAGCAACATCCATAGCAGCAAAAGAAATATTTTGATTTCTTCATTTCCATTTGATGGCCCTTTCATAGTCCAGGGTCCTTGATTCCTAATAGGCCATGTCATAAAGACTTTCTTGTGTTGGGTGTGGTTGAATTAATTGGACAAAGGCAATTAGCTGCTTGTTATCCCACATTAGTCAGAAGCGAATGAGGATCAATGCCAAGGACATGCACAGAAGTCAGGTATACACCAACTGCCTTCAGACAGCATGCTCTTCCTAATATAGACCACAGTATTTTGGGGGGATGGAAATAAAGAAAAAAAAGAACAAAAAGAAATGGAACTTCACAAATTACCAAAACCATTGTGTTTCCTGACTAGTATCCAAATTGAAGTCACAAGACCTCTAGACATTCTGCCCCTTGGGGAGGGAACGTTGGCCGGTACACTGTAACCTACTTCTAAGAAGTTTGAAATCGATCACTTAGAAATGGACTCACTTTCACTCAGTCCTCAGTCTTGTTTCTCTTATAGATAAGGATTTGCTGATGTAGTGTAAGTCTCCCAAATTGCTGAGAAAAAGAAAGCATTTTTGATTTTGGAAAATTTCCAAAATTTGGAGAAACCGCAACAGTATGCAGACCTGGGGTAGGCCCCTGGCTGTGTGGACTCTTTCCTAGGCAGGAGAGAATGGTTAGCACTGCTGCCAGCAGCCAGGAGCTGGGGGGAAGGGCACCCCCTCGGGCTGCTATAGGACAATCCTCACCAGGCTAAAGCATCAGGGTCCTACCCTCTCTGACTCCACCTTAAAAAACATCACCAAGAACCCCCCTATCCCATGTAGAGCAGAAGTCCTCCTGTGCTCATGGGCAAGACTCAGCTGCAATGCCTGTTTAAAATGCACAGTCCTAGGCCCCACAGCCTTGAGACCTGGGGTGGGGCCCAGGACTCTGCAGTCTTATGAGCTCAACAGCACAAGTGCAGAAACTCGGCTGCCGATGCTTGCACAAGTTCCCCGTGAGAGAGCAACTAATGGGACATTATTAATACCCATGAGAAAACTGCAGGAAACAGAAGCAGAAGCTCCTTTGAAAGACTGATATATTGTGCTATTTCAAGTACATTCACAGTGACTCTAGATGTCATTTATTTGAGACGCTACTTTGTGCTGGGCTTAGTGCCAGGCTCTCACGTGGTGTCTCTCATCCTCACAGTCATTCACAGGATATTCTCCCTGTTTTGCAGAAGAGGAAACAGAAACCCAGAGAAATTATGAAAGTTTCTCCAGGCCTGCAGGTGCTAAGGGTGACAGACGGCACGCAAGCCCAGGTTCACGCACCCGCAGAGCCGGAGCCTGCTCCACTTTGCTGAGCTGGTGATGGTATCGACAGACATTCAGTAAAAATAACGCCGGGCAGGCCTCCCTTTTCCTCCCTCTTCTATATCCAGGGCCCCCAGCATCTCTTAGGGTCAATGGCCTTGGCTTCAGAAGTGTTTATTATTCTATTTCCCCCTGGAGTAGATGCCATAAGGAGACGCCCCTGACTTTAAATAGGCTGCTTAGAATTCCATAAACTTATATTGACGTCAGGGGAAAAAATGTCTTTGAGGAGTCCATCTAGAAAGAGATGTAGCCTCCTTTACAGAGAGTCTTTTCTGCTGCTTCTCTTTGGCCCTGAGCACTCAGGGTGCTGATGCTCCAGGCCTCACAGAAACATCAGAGCTTCAGACACCAAAAACCCTCGCACAAGATGCTGAGTCGTGACACAGGTCTGGTATCACTGGTGGGCACATTTAGTAAACCAATCAGTACTTGAAGTGCAAGGAAGCTACTTGTCTATTTATATCCTAGGGACAATATGCAATCATCTTTCTCCTCCCAGGAAGATACATGGAGGTGTGGGTTGAGTTAGGGGAACAAGCCGAGGAAGAGCCCAGAGACTACTGACAGGCCAGCCTCAGCTGGGAAGGAGGCAGGGTTCAGAGCCCTGGCAGGAGGGGCCTCCGGGGGTGGAGATGTGCCCAGCTGGAGGCGGCCTGCACGTGATCTTCACAGCAGCTCTTGCAGAAAGAGGATGAGAGAGGTCTTTAAATAGTCTTTTTATTTCCAAAGATGAAATAGGTTAAAGGCGCCTGATCATTCTTTTTGCTTACGTTCAGTCCATCATGAGGGAAGCTCTACTTGCATATTTCTCAAACCAAGCCTTCGGCCAACGCAGGCCCGCTACGCTACGGCCATAGCCCAGGTCACTTGCTCAGTGATGCCCGATCATCAGCTCCAAACCGGGCTGAACTGGTTCGGGTGGGCCAACTCTTTGAAGAGTTAGCGTCTCACACCGTTTAATCTCCCTACCCGGACTTCTTCATCATCAGTTCTGGGTTGGACTCTACTCACCCCCAAAAAACCTGGCTTGGGTTCTCGCCATGAACACTTCCTGTTTTCTGTCCAGTTTTTGCTCCAGCGTGGGGCATTGTTCCTGTCTCTGTCTACACTGTTGTGTTTGGAGTAGCCTTCTCCTGCAGGGGGGCTCAGCCACCCGACTCAGGCTGCAGTCCGCAAGGCCAGGCTGGTCGGATCCCAGAGCTGGGCTGATCAGACTCTTCCCTGGAAGCTCAGAATGGGGATGACTGAGTTTCCTCTGAATGGCAGGATCAGTAACACTTGACCTTAGAAAATCCTCCACAGCTGGTTTTTTTTTTTTTTTTTTGGTCATGTGATCCAGAAAAGCAGAGGAAGTGAGGTTATAGAGAGGGAGAGAAGAACGGAGCAGAAACAAAGAGCTGGAAACAGAGAAGGGGGAAGGACCTGGGGCTGTTCAGTCCCTGGTTCGGTGTTGCTTTGGCCCAGATGCATTTCTCAATACAACTGAGCTGGACCCAATGTTCTCTGTAATTTGCATTCAAAAGAGTTCTCTATATCTGACTCACCCTGTTTTCCTCCAAGTAGTAAAGCCTGAGAATCGTCATGCTTGATTCAGTTGCGCTCGTAGGTTTCCCAGCATTGTCTCATGTGGGCAAAGGCACGGCATTTCCCTAAAATCCCTTGTTTGCATTAAAACTCCTATCAATAACAACACTGAGTATATATGAAGCATCTCTGTACAGCGTTGACTCAACTTATTGACGGTAAACGGAGGCTCAGTGAGGGCAAGCCAGCTGCCTCAGGCTGCTCTGTGAGCAGCTGAACAGCTGAGCTAGGACCCCCGGTGCACACTGGCTCCACTCTGTGGAGCTCTAGTGCCGTGGGACTGCCGTCTAAGCAGGGGTCCGCACTCGAGTGTGGTGATCACAGTCGCCCGCGTTCTTGCCCCCAAGCTGCCTCAGCAGAGGTTTGGCGTGGGGAAAGTAGCAAGATATGCTTTTTAAAACTTTTTAAAAGTTAAAAGTTTAAAAGAAAAACATATGTATATTCAACAAATATTTATTAAGCACTCATTTATCAGAATTAGATTTGGCTACAAAAACTTAATGCAGCTTAAACAAGGTAGAGGATTTTTTTTTCACTCGAGAATATAGAATATATTTATTGATTTGAGAGAGAAAGAGAAACTGAGAGAGAGAGAGAGAGAGAGAGAGAGAGAGAGACAGACAGACAGACGGAAACATTGCTCAGTTGCTTCCCATATGCTGACATGCCCCAACCAGGGATTGAACTCAAAACCTAGGTATGAGTCCTGACCAGGGATTGAACCCACAACAGTTTGGTGTTTGGGACACTACTCCAACCAAGCCACCTGGTCAGGGCAGTGTTTTGTTTTGTTTTTTCTCTCTCATGTGGAAGAAGTCCAGAGGCAGGCAGTCTAGACCTGGTAATAAAAAGTCAGGTCCCTTTAACAATGGTTCTTATAAGTGTAAGCTTACCTCATGGACACTATTATGGCTGTTGCAGCTCCAGCTATTGCATTCATGTTCCAAGCAGTAGGAAGGAAGATAAGGCAAGAGCAAAAGGGCATGCCTTCTTTAAAGAGTAAGCCTCCTTCAAAGTGTTTTCCAAGAAGTGCCATCCTATGTCTTCTACTTAGACCTCTTTGACCACTTCTGTTGAGAGAGGCTGCAGATGTAACACTACAGCTGGGCACAACTGCTGGACCTGACAATGCAGGGACTGTGTTACTAAGGAAGAAGGGGAGCATGGGTGTCAGGGGGAAACCGCCGCCTTAGCACTGCCCATTAGATGCCCGGCACGCCTCTAGGCCATGAGGACACACAGTGAAGGGACACAGTCGTCAGCTGCTTCCAGTGCTTGTATTCGGTAGGGAGATGGACGATCAGTATGCAAAAATAAATACAGCTTTGAGTAGTGATAAGTAAGGGAGGTAAATCTAAACAGGGCAAAAAAGCTGAAGGTCTCTCTGAGCAGGTGGCATGTGAGCAGAGACCAGGTTGATGTGACTGGGGTGACCGGGATGGGAGAGGCGTCCTGGGCCGAGGGAAGAGCACCCATCGAGGCCTCGGGGCAGGGCACTGCGCTGTGCAGTCTGGTGTCCTGTTCAGATGAGATGGAAAGTTGTCAGGGTGACATTAACTGGAGGAAAATTTTAGTGACGTTCCAGTCGTGATGTTTTATTTATTCACAAAATGCCTTTCTTATCAATATGATAGGTGTCGACATTGCAAGTTATCCCCATTAATCTTGTTGGTATAATTGTAACAATGGCCATCTCTTGCTCCCTTCAAGTGTCATGTGGGACATAGTTTAAAAAATTAAAGTGAATTACTATAATACATCACACATTAGTACAGTACAGTACTTCTAATTGCATTTCAGGACTTTAATTTTGTTAATATTATAATTTCAGATTCTTCCCTCTCCCTAAAAGTTCTGTAGGAGATGACATTTATTTTTTTCAAGTGAATTAAAGTTGAAAAACACCCACTTATGGGTATTGTAACCTATAGCATTTCCAGAGAGGTGGTGTCTTCCCTAAGTGTATTTGTCCTTGATTTTCTTTCTCCTGTGATTGTCTTCTAGGGGCTGGCAACGGTTTTTATTCACCTTACCCATATCGTTCATGATTTTATTGATTCAATAAAATTTCCATTTTAACCTTTGCTTTCATATGGAAATCATAATCTTTTAAAACCTCTTCTTGTGAGCCAGACCTCCCTCCCCCCACACCAATGGCCTTGCTCTTTGTGGTTGCTCTTTTCCAGATCTGTGCTCTCTTTCTTGATAAAACAGCCACGGTATGCACCTTCTGTAACCATTACATTGAACAAGCAAGGCCATGGCATAGAATCATGAACCGATGCTTTGCCTCCCACTGTCCCTTTAAACCTGCTGTGGAGGCTGCTTCTCTCTTGCATCTGGTTGAAAAATCAGGCAGGTTTTCTGGTCACCCAGATAATGTAAGATCCTTCAATCAACGATTTCAAAGTCCAGTTGCATGTACTGGATAATACTTCGAACTTGGTCTAATGTTCAGTTTTCCTTCCCCGAGTGTACCCTGTTGCAGGTGGGAGCTGGCAGAAGGAATCTGAATGTATTCTTTCTTCCAATTGTGCTTTTGCATCTCCCTCCTCCATCTCATTACCTCGATTTCTGACCCCACCAGGGCAGAAGGAAGAAGAGGTAATAACATTGGTCAGAAAAGTTTTTCCTTACCTGATACTATTATGAGCTCAGTGTTGCTCGCTCTGGGTCTGGGATGTATTTAAAGCCGATTCTTATTGTCATCTGTATCTTGTGGGTTTGTTTGGTTTTCTTTGACATCCCTATCCCTGGAAACTGCCTGTCCTCTGTAGTTCATTAACAGGCAATAAGACACTCTTCTCCAGCTCATCGCTGAGCACGTCTCTGCTTCCGGGCATTTTGCATTATCTCTGGCTGATCTCCGTTGCTGTCTGGTCATCTCTCCAGGCAGCCCTCTTGGGTAGATCAAGGCTTGCTCCATATTTTGCTCATGGAAAGCAGTCACATATCTTTGGTGCCGACAAACAGTGAGAGCAGACCCAGCTCAGCCTTCTCTCTGTGGCTAGTGGGTCTGCAGCTGGCCAGCCCAACTCTTGCTCTTGAAATGTTTTAGGTCGGAGTCAGACACAGTTTAATGTGTCTCACAACTGCAAGGGACACAGATCATGTTCTGAGTGTTCCTATCAAAAGTACTTTGCTTGTTCTAACACAAGGGGCTGGTATCAAGTCCCACTTCTGAGGAAAGGATTGGAATCATAACACGCCAAGAGCATCCTCTAAAAATGTTCTATCAAGCTCCACATTCTTTCTTTCTTGAATTCTCCAGTCTCTCATATTGGTTAGAGGTGAGTGATCTGTTCATGGATGAAACTGGTTTTCAACCCCTCATCTCTTTTTTAAGAAAACAAAAATACTCTTTATTTTTAAATAATTATAGGTTCATAGGAAATTGCAAAGAAATGTACAGGGAGATTCCCAAGAAACTATTTTTTTATTTTTTAAATATATTTTTAAAAGATTTTATTTATTTGTTTTTAGAGAGAGGAGAAGGGAGGGAGAAAGAGAGGGAGAGTAACACAAGGCCTGCAATCCACTGAACCACTCCAGCCGCGGGAGGTTCCCAAGAAACATTTACCTTCGAAGTTAACATCTTGCATTACTATAAAGCAGCCTCAAAACCAGAAAACTGCCGTGGGTACAACCTGCAGAGCTTACTCAGATTTCTTGGTTATGCATGCACTCCATTGTGTGTGTGTGTGTGTGTGTGTGTGTGTGTGTGTGTTCACAACTCTCTGCAGTTTTATTACGTGTGTGGTTTTATGTAACTCCCATCACAATCGAATCCACACCCGTACAGCTCCCACAAGGCTTTTTCATGCTACTCCTTTAAGTGCCCCCTTCCTCTCTTATCCTAATCTGGAAACCACTAACTAACCTGTTCTCCATCTCTGTAATTGTTATTTCACGGAATCATTTAGTCTGTATCTTTTTGAGACGGCCAGCCGTCTCCCTTTTACAAGTCCTTTAAAAAGTAATGGTCTTGTTTTAGAATGCAAGATGTATTGTTTTGATGCTTCAGCTAAAATAGAGGGAAGGAGAGTCCCATCTTAATGTCAGGTTTGGACATATTTTATTTTGTGTCTTTCTGATGATTCAGCGTTTCATTCACTTAACAAATATTTATGGAGTGCCTGGCATTTTATTGTCTTTGGTGCTATTGTCATGCATTAAGCTTAACGTTCCCAGGAAAGCAAATGGCTCCCAAGGTCTCCTTTTGGCTTTACGGATTGTTCCTGGGCCATCTGTCATTCCACAACTTTTTGTCTGTGAGGCGCTTTAACCGGGACTTGCCCACACAGAAATTCCTGACCACTTTCTGCTTTGCCTTCAAATGTCTCTGTCCCATTGACTTGCCGTTTCATTTCTGAAGATGTCTTGGGGGCACGTACGACCTTGAAGGGTTCATTGTACACCTAGTTCTTCGGATCTCTATACAAAATTACTCACCAAGGTCAGCCGCTCTTGATCTCCGAGAACACTTACTTTTTTCAAGGAAATGGCTCTTTTTTATGACCCGGTTCTCCTATTTTGGGATTTGATTCTTCATCCATTTCCCAGAGTCCCTGACTCCTATGGTGCCTCAATCATGTTTCCCTCGCCCACGCTGAGTTGTTGGTGTGGGTACTTGTCAGAGGCACTTGTCAAAGTCTAACACACGACTTGCCCCCGTCCTCCCTGTGAGCTCTGATAACCAGACCTGGGTCCCCCTTCTGTAGAACCCATCCTGCCCGTGCCTCCATGGGTGGTGCTGACGTGAACTTTCCGCAACTCTGTACGTGAGTTAACGGTCCCGCCAGCCTGGGTGGTGTTCCAGGGTCCCCTCCGGAAACTGGGAATCAGGTTGACGGTGGCAACCAGACCACTGTCTGTCCGACACGGCAGCTGTTGCAACAACTGGTCTCATATCACGGTCGACAGCTCCACACATCTGCCCATGAATTCATTCAAAATTCTTAGGTGATCACATCCTGTCTGGGTGATTTATTGATATCTGTTTGGCCAGTTAAGACGAGAACATTCTGTGCATTTATTGCAATTGTATTGAATGCGCCAATCTCTCCGATTCAAGGGCACAGATCTTCCCTGGTAAAGGGCAAGGCGCGGCGCCGATACAATCTCTTCTCTATTTCTTTTTTCATTTTTTTAGTGCATTTCATTGGTGCTCTCAGCTTCTTGGTTTTGTTTTTGACATTCTTTGAGGCTGCCTGCAAGGTGTTGTTTAATAGATCAGAGGATTTCAGAAATAAAAGGAATGTTAAAATGTAATTTGGTCCAAATGCCACAGCTTAAAGATGAAAAACTAAATTTGAAAGAAGTTGAGTGACTTGATCTGACCCACTTAATGGCTTATGTTCCCTTTCTGGTTAGGGGTGCTTGTTTTGTGCTATTTATGTTAATGCGAAATTTTGAATAACATGGGTTCCTTTGGGGGCTTTAAAATGCTGTCCTTTTGTAAATTTCCATGGTGCTGCAAAGAGAGGGCATCTGATAAATGCCTTTGGGTGCCCACCTGGCAGCTGGGTAGTTGAATTCAGCTGTTCAGGATCCAGAGGAGCCTCCAGCAGACCTGCCAGATCTTAAGGCAGCAACTCCCTCCCTCCTGACGCTCTCCAGTCCAGGATTTCCCCTGCTGACAGTCCCTTCAGCTTCTGCTTGACACCCTCGAACGGCTCGTTCACTTCACCACGAGCTACAATTCCTGGGGACAGTGTGTTCCTTTTATAAACGGCCCACTTCCCTACAGGCTGCTTTCTCAGAGCATACTCATTTGCCATCTCCACTGGGACATCTGAGACATGATACGCAGGGTTTAAGTGGGATGGGATGAGATGGAAGCCCTTTCATTTCTTTCCAGAGGGTGCGAAGCCAGAGTCTTTGATGCGCCATCCTGCTGCCTTATTTTTACAGTGAAAACGGGGCACGGATTTTCCTTCTTCCTTCCAGCCCTCATTCTGCGCGCTGCACATACCTTTGGTGGGGTAGAGAGGTTTCTGTTCCCATCTGGTCCAAGGGACCATTTCCACACCTGTGGTGTTCTCAGTGACCTTCACCCTTGCCCTAGGGTCAGAGGCTCCTGCTTTCTTTCTCCGCCTCCTATTTAGTGGGCCTGTGCTAGTGCTGGGAGAACCAGGGATCAACACCAAACATGCTTCGCTTCTCCTCAAGGCTAACACAGTCAGGCAGGCCACAGTTTCATGTGGGGGTCTAAGCGTTTCGATGCTTGCCAGGCACACAGCAAGGCCTCTGTGAGCCCTTGCTCATTATTGGATGTGTTCTGGCAGCATCTCTCTGCCTCTTCTCCAGCCCCACAGACTGGGCCTGCTCTTCATGCAACAGCCAGAGAGAACTTCAGAAATGGGTTTCGGTGGTGTCCCTCCTCTGCACAGTGCCCTCCTTGGTGCACACATGGCCATCTCTCGCCCTTACCATGTAGAAGAATGGACAATGGTCCCGTTTTCCTATTCCTGTGGCATAGTAGAATGATACTGTGCCTCTGGTGAACTCCCTGCACCTTGCCTTTGACTTAGTCACCTGGTGTGCCCTGGCCTGGGATGGTGGTGGACCTGACTTTGTGCAGGTGGGTTTGTTCCCCTGGGCCTCTGCCATCGCCAGGATAAGAATGTACCCCAGGAGCTGCTGCTGCTGTAGCATGGGCCCCAGAAGGACAGTCACGGTGGAAGGCTGCCCTGGCCGACCCACAGATGCGCAGGGAGACAGATGCTCCCTGCTCTACGCCACTCAGCTTCTACGCTGCCAGACCGCGGGTGCTCGTGGCAGAGAATCCAGTCCTAAGCAGAGCCTGCCGTGTGGTCCTCAGTGTCCTCTCCAGTGGTGTGTTTGGACATGCTTGTCCTCATTCACTGCCTCCCAACAGCTTGTTCCTACCTGAGGACTTTGAACTTGCTGCTTCCTCCAATTCTAAAGTATTTTCTTCAACTATCTGATTGGATCTGTGGGAGGGATAAGTGCGGTGGGTGAAGCAGGGTAAGGGGGTGATGAGTCCTGGTAGGTACAGAAGGGAGCTGTTTTAAAGGGGGTGGCCTGCGAAGGGGACATTTGAGTGGAAAAATGAAGGCGGTGAGGGAGCAAGCCATGCACATGTCAGCCGGGCAGACGGTGTCTTCTGCTCACTCTACAGCTCCTCCTGCCTGGGGACTTTCTACAGCTCTCCTTTTTACCTGGCCCAACTGGGGATCACCACCGCTTGCTGTCGTCCCACACCTGAAGCAGAGACTGAAGTTCTGGAATCTGCAGCAGACCCAAGCAGAAGACCCAGTTTGGGTCACTGATGGAATAGTCCAAAATGAGACCCAGTTCTCCTTGCTAAGGGGTAGTTACTCTGGGACCTTTTTTGGCTGCTCTGCCCGTTTCATTCATCATGAGCTCCTCCCCAGTCACAAAGATGTGTGCTGGCATCTTAGATCATTTTTGCCAACACACGCTGCCTGGTGTTTATTTGAGTTAAGTTTCATCTGCGTTCAGGCTGCGCGGGCCCCAAAGTGTTCGAATGCATCTGGAGTTTTTTGCAAACCTCCTTAGCTTTCGTCAGCCAAAACAATTTAGAGGCAGTCGACATCTCTGAGCACAGATCAAATGATAACTGTGTGGCAGCTGCCCATGTAATCCCTGACCAGGTAGCAGAGGCAGGGATGGCCAGCCTACAAGGCAGGATAGCGGTCAGGTCAAGCTTGTGCCTCTCAGGATCCCAGCCCTGGAGAGGCACCCAGGAGCCCACTGCCATGTTTGCTTCTGCAAGTGGGGTATGTGGATGTCTGCGCTTCAACTGGGCTGGGGAGCCCCCCTTGCTGGGAGTGTGCGTGAGCCGTGTTACATAAGGCCCATTCTGTCTGAGCGAGTTGGTTAGCAGAGAGAGAAGAGGGAACAGAAGAATTCCTGTGGGAAGTGAGCCAGTGGGGACAGGAAGCTGGTACAGCCGCCACTTCAGATATGTAAAAATACCAGCAACTTGTAATCAAGGTCTGGAAAAGAAATGGGCACGTGGCTTTAAGGACTTATCCACAAAGGCCAACTGGTTAACTTGGCTGAACCTGAAAGCTGGGAGTGAGGGACTGGACCAGGATGGCAGCAGCTGCCCTCAAGGGATAAAGAAGGCAATGATGAGCCCACACGGACAGAAGAGGAGAAACAAGAGCTGTTTGCAAAACCCAGATCTCTCTGAGCTGGGCAGGTGCCAGACTCATCTGTGTGGGCAGAGATGGAGTGTTTCAACCAGCTAATCTAGTCAGCTTCAAGCTGTTCCACCGACGGTAGCTGTGAACCCAAAATCATCTCTGACATTCACTTTATAAGGTTTCTTTTTGGAGAAAACATAGCATCACTTTATAAGGTTTCTTTTTGGAGAAAACATAGCAAAAGCACAAACCCAAAGGGTTCCTTTTTCTATGGGCCAGTTTACCTGAGCAGGTATTGGTCCAGTATGCAGGTCTGGGTAGGTCCGAAAAGGCAAACTGCAGGCACCTCTTCCTGTTCATCAGTGTTCTTGGAAGAGCTTCTCTTTCTGACTTAAGGTCACTCACCATTTTTCTCTTCCATTTTTAGAAACAGAGGCCCTGTCTCTGGACAACATTTTTCTCCTTGTTGCTCAATTTGTTTCCAAGCTGGGTTCTTCAGGTGCATCTGCCCGAGCAGCCTGTGCATTGTAGCAAGCAGACCTTGATGAAGCTTACCCATCAATGTGAGAGTGTGACCTGACCCTTTTTACCACCTTGCTAATGAGTCACCACCCCACCCTCCCATCCAGTGCTCATGGGTCTTGCTTCATATTCCTTGTGGCTGCGGGGAATGCCTGCTGTTAAGAATGAGCGACAGAGACCATCAGTGTTTGGGGGAATCAAATGCAGAGCTGTGGCCTGTGTTAGCTCTGGCTAGCTCTGGCTCTGGGGTCAACCAGGTGGGGAAGAGGTGGCCAGAAGAAAGCCTCAGGCCAGAAGCCCCCCTGCATCATGGGTTTCCTTGTAATGCGGAGTGGTTTTATGCATTTGCTAGGTCTGCTGTAGTATCTTAAGTACTCCGAGTGGCAAACATCAGGAATTTATTGTCTCGCAGTTCTGGAGGCTGGAAGTCTGAGACTGAGGTGTCAGCAGCGTTCCTTCTGAGGGTTGTGAGGGAAAGATCTGTTCCAAGCCTTTCTCCTTGGCTTGCAGATGGCTGTCTTCTACCTGTGTCATCACAATGTCTTCCCTCTACTTGGGTCTGTGTTCCAATGTCCTCTTCCCAGCCAGACCACCAGAGATGTCACAGGGTATGTTAGACAACTCCTGGCATCTGAGCTGCCCAGGTGCCTGGCATCTTGGGTGTCGACCTGATCAAATCTTAGCCTAGGTGGCCAGATCCTGTCGCAAGTGAATCAGGTTGTCATTCATTAGTCAAATAACGGGACTGGTTGATCTGAGCCACGCACTCAGGATAAGGGCAGAGATCTGGTGAACAGCCTGGACTCGACCCCAAGGCTTCGGTCAGGGCAAGGGAATGCTGCTGGACTCCCTCTGAGTCAGGCAGCCAGCCCCTTGGGCTGGCCTTAGGAAATGACAGTGAATGTCACCTGAAGAAGGCATGCTCAGAGCTGTGTCCTCGGAGAACAGGCAGTTTTGCCGTGAGGGTAGCACTCCCGGCCCTGGCTGGATGCTGAGAGAAGGAAAGGTCTTGGCGGGGCCGCCAGGGCTCCAGCCATTCTCTCAGCAGCACCAGGCTTTCCCAAGCTGCAGGGCTGCCCCTCTCAGAGGCCAGCTTGAGGGGGTGTTTGCGCCCCTAGTGGGCAACAGCAGGAAAGTGACAAGGGGAACTGATTCACAAGGATGTAAAGGTGGCCTTTCGGGACCCCTGGAAGAGAAAACTCAGGAAAAGATAGATCTAGTCCCATATCTTATTAGGTAGGCACGTTGGCCAGCTTACTTTGGATTTATGAAGGAATTATGGCTGTATTTTGAACTAGCAGCTGGGGTGGTGGGGAAAACGCAGATGGCAGAGACAAAGGAACAAGAGGTTGACAGGGACAGGTACAGCACTGCGTAAAAGTACAACACCTGGAAAAGCAAACACACCTGCCATTTGCAAACCTAATGTCAACTACAAACACTTAGACGTTTCTCTAACACTTAACAGGTTATCAAGAGTTTTCACGTGGTTTATCTCATACCTTCACAACGATCCTACAAATATCATACTGACACCTTACAGTCGGGGAAATTGAGGCTCAGAGATGTTCAATAACTTGCCAAGTTCACAGAGCTAATAAATGCCAGGCTTCAGGCTCTGACCAGGGCATCCAACTTCAAACCTCGCACTCCTGGCTGCTCTGTATGACACTCCTGGCACTGTTGTACCATGGGACAACAGTGCCATGTGACAGTGGTCGACCCAGGTCGGGAGGAGTGTTTTGTCCCTGACACTGTTTGCAACTATCAGTCGCATGGTGATGATAATAAAGCAGACTAACTTCTAGTTGGTTCTATCATGGCAGACAATTCACCCCCTTCCTGTCTGCAGCCACAGAAAGCCTCGTCTTCCACCCCCCTCAGGAACCGCATTGCAACAACCCTCACCGTTGGGCTGCGGACTCACATTTCCAGCCAGCAGCTCCCCAGTGCCAGGAGCAGAGACAGTAGGTAGTCTGCACCGGGTGTCAACAGGGAAATGTGGATCTTTTCAATGTGGAAATTTTGCACTGGGTGTGAGATGCTGGATCTCGCTGGGTGCGAGTTGCTGGATCCCGCTGGGTGCCAGAAAGGCTTGTGTTCTGTCCTTTAGAAAGGAACCTGGGGGAAGAGGTGAGGAGATTCTGGCCCTGCCATAGCTTAGGCCAAATACCCTTCACAGCGAGGCAGGAGCCTCAGAGCTGGAGACAGCCTGGCAGAGAGAGCTGGGACAGAGATGCTGCACGCAGCCTGATTGACAGGCACGCACTGGAGGGCAGCCAACCAGAACTTTCACCTGCACTTGATACAGGGAAGAAATAGACACAAGAGCTGTAAAATGGGCTTTCGGCACATTTGATTAAAACCACAGCATTTTCTGGCGTGAAGCTACAATTTCCGTGATAACCTTCCTCCCATGCTCCTTGAAAAAACAATCTTAACGTGAGATCATTAGTCAGGCAACTGTGCATATGTGTGTGTTTATCCAGGAGCCGCAGTGAGATGTGCAAAATATTTTCACTCCTTGCCTCTCAAGGTGAATCCTATGAGGAGGAACAGTTGG
This sequence comes from Macrotus californicus, assembly GCA_007922815.1. NCBI lineage: Eukaryota > Metazoa > Chordata > Mammalia > Chiroptera > Phyllostomidae > Macrotus > Macrotus californicus. Next base: position 20,474 of record VMDR010007297.1, on the reverse strand, counting down.
AGTCTGACATTCCAGTCCGATTCAGTGCAGTAAGCTCTTGGTGCTGAGCTGAAATTTCCTATCCAGGTTCAGAGCTAGGTCTCCTGCTGGGCGTGGTAGAGCTTGCAGGTTACAGACAAGTGATGAGCTCACCTGAGTCATAGGGCCACCTTCATGGCCATCCACATGAGGATACTAGCCTGGGACAATGACCCTCCAGCCACTATGCAAACTGTCCCTAAATGTCTGACCATTTGAGAACCAGTTTATTAATTTTTCTTGATGTGGAAATATCTTTTACTTTGGTAAAAAGAAATGACAAAATCAATGCAAATTCCTTATAAACCCAAAGTCAAACAATACGGAAGGAAATAAACAATTAAAATCTCCCCTTAACTCCCTATTCCTATGCTCTCTCTCCGCTCCTCATCCATGGCTACTGTTGACAATTTGGGCCGAAGCCATCCTAACCTTTTTCATATATTGTCACAAATACTTTGCATGTAGACATGGTGAACATGTATACGTATGTGTGTATGTGTGTGTGTGCGTGTGTATTAATGGGATCCTATTATAAGGCTATACGACACACATATTAAGTGACTCGCTTTTTTCAATGGAGACTTTTACGTAGCAGTACATACAGACCTACCTTATTCTTTTAATCAGTACATACTATTAAATCACTCTCCTAATATGTACATTTAGGTTATGGGAATGTCACACCAAGATAGTTCATGCTTCTTTCATCCTCTTATTGATCCCAATTGTTTCAAGTTCTCCAAGGGCCATTTTGGGCTACTGCCTTTGGCAATTCGAAGAACAAGAAAACTATCCCCAGCTCTTCTCTAGGCCCTGCCCGCCCCCCAGCATGCCTCCCCCAAAGCCTGACAATTCTAATCTCCATTTCCTCATCCTTTGTTTTGTTCATTACCTACCCCCAGGATCATCTTCTAAAATGCAGAGCAACTAGGGGTCAAGACAGGTGGGGATAAAACCTTACTAAGAGTTCCCATGCCATGAAGACCAGAGGGCGTTGCAAAGTATAGAGACAGTTCACGAGTAAGGGATCGCTGTTACCCCTGTGTAGCAGGTCGTGCCCCTTCTGTACGCAGCCTTCGTGTGAACACACGTGCAGCAGCCTCTTTTCCTGGGGAGACAGAAGGCACCTGGGAGGTCGGCGAGGATGGAGAGTTTGGGTTGAAGAGGCACTGAAAGGGGATGGGGATGAAAGAGGGACAAAGATGAGCCCCGAATGCTGACAGCTCACACATTGCGCAGCTCACAATGTTGCCTGGGGCTGACCCTGCCTGCTGACTGGGCTCGAAAGTTAAAATTGGGTTCCCGTGGATGCTGGCCAATGACTTCCTTGCCATGGGAGTGATTGCTTTTTGCTGTGTTTGCAAGATGTGAATTCATTCTTTTTTAATATCAGTAATACACAGTAAAGAGCTTAATTCAATTTGCAAAGAAATGGGATCAGACAAGCCTTGAAAATACAATGTGCCTTTATGGCTCTAAGATGTTCGTGCAGGAGAAGAGCGAGCGTTATGGCAGCAAGGAAACACGCTCCATCACCGTCACCCTCCCTCATCAGGATCGTGGCACAGGAGTGACAGCGCCGGGAGGCCCTTGGAGTTTTAGGGGTGCCTTTGGGACTTTCATTCCTGTGCTACACGAAAATGCGAACAAACCTACCCAGCAAGGTGCCATGTTAATGTGCTATTACTCATCCATGGAAATGAAGCTCCTGGCCCCTCTCAGGAAAGAACCTGCTTACAGTTATGTTCATGTGAAGAGTGTGCTGATCCACCAGCACTGCCTTTCTGGTCCTCTGTGAGCAGGGATGCTCATTTGCTAGATATGTGACCCTGGCCCGAGTTCCCGTGTGCCTGATTTGTGTGAAGGATGGGCTTGGAGTCATGATGGGCCTGTTTGTGGGCAGGCATTGATAGGGAGGGAAGGCTGAGACCCCTTGACCATGGAGCTGCTACAGAACAAAAGCCCATGATCTATCATGCACATGCAAGGAGTGCCCCAGCTCCAGATTTGTTTTGACACCCTGATATACTACTGATTTGGTGAGTGGGTGGCCAGAGTGTCCAGAAAGCTAGAATCCTGATAGGCAGGCAGGTAGGAGGGATGGCTGGGCTCCCTAGTGGAGGTGGAGTCCCCACCAGGCTTGAGTGCTTTAGACCCCTGCACATTTCTGCATGTCAGGTATGTGCCAGGTATGGTGCTAAGCTCAGCAATGAATAAAACTTGTCCCCTCTTTTCAGGAACTTCTAAGATGACTTCAACACTAGCTGCCGAGGTTGCTAGGAGGTCATGGAAGAGGGGCATAGAACTCAGCGTGGGAACTGAGAGAAGACTTTTTGCAAAAGGTGAGCTTAAGTTTGGAGGATGAGTCAAACAGGATTATGTTTTTAAGAGGGCAGGGAGCACATTCAAGGCAGAGGGAAGAACAAGGACAAGAGACAGCATGGCTTGTTCTGTGCAGCTAGAGCTGCAAGAAATGAGACCAGAGAAGTAGATGGGAACCAGATCATGGAAGGGTGGGTGTGCCCTTTCAAGGAGCTGCGACTACAGTCAATAGGTGATAGAGACCCCGTCAAAGGTTTGCAACAAGGCAGTGGCATGGCTTAACCTGTGTTTGTATAGACCATGCTGAGGATGTCTGGAGAATGGAACAACTCTTGAAGCTAGGAGACAACTTAGGGATCTGGGACAGTAAGACAAGGGAAACCCAAGGAGATCTTGAACTTGCCTGTGATCTGAAAGAGTGAAGGTGGGGAAACAGGTACAGGGACACGGGCTGGAGTGTGTGAGAATGGGAATTAATGAGGACTAGGCAGGTTGTCCAGGCCCCTTCAAAAAGAGACAAGAGTTGCAGTAATGGGCCCAGGAGAAGCTGGAGCATACAGACAGGACTCTCTTGGCAGGAACTGGGAGGAAAGCAGACTCCCTCATGCGCTAGTTCTCACAGCTGGTTTCCAGCAGCAGCACCCAGGGGGGTTTTCTGAGGGAGCAGACTCCAGGCCCCATCACTCGGACACTGGGTCAGAGCTTCCAGAGTCTGCTCATTCCCGGGAAGGAGATGTGATAATGACGTGGGCTCGGCCATCAGTGCCCCACTTACCAGAGTGAAGAGGACAACCCTGGGCCTAAGACGTGTACATTACGGCAGGACAGAAACCGGACTGTGCCAGTGTCAAGAACTGCACAGAACAAGAGAATCTGCTAACTGTGCTTTTGGGGGGACTTGTTTCCTTGAGGGGAATCTTATGGTTATTTAATTAAAACATTCCGCTTTGATCATAGGTGTTGCTTCAACTTCTCAAGTATGAAATACAATTCTTGTGAGAGGCAAACAACTCATTTGACTGCAAACAATTTACAAAAGGCCCTGAACCAGACAAAATATTATAACTAATAAGGCTTAGAAATTAAGTGTAGATGTCTGTGGTGAAACCAGTTATTCCTCTTGCTGTGAACATTAACCCACATCCAGTGCAAGCCTGTGATGTTCTAACGATGTTCAGCATTAGCCACTTCTGACCACGAGGAAAGAATTGCAGGATAGATTCTGTTGCCTCTTCACATGGTGGTCCCTCTGTGCACACGCCCTCTTCTTATTATAAGGACACCAGTCCTTTGGATTAGGTCCCCAAATTAATGGCCTCATTTTAACTTAATCACCTCTTTGGAGATATCCTCTCTGAATATGGGTACATTCTGAGGTACTGGGAGTTGGGACTTCAACATATGAATTTTAGGGGTATACAATTCAACCCACAGCACTCCCTCTAAGCTCCCCAGATACTTGGTTTTTGTTTTTGTCATGTCCTGGACTGGGCTCCATTCCTGTCTGTCTCTACTTGCCTGCTTATGTTTCAATCTTGTCCTGGAGAGAAATGAGCCAGGAGCCCCAATAGCAACTAAAGAGTCATCTTGTCTGAAGGCCTGGAGCCAGCTGCTCAGCCTTTCTGAGTGTCACGGTACAGCATCCACTGTCCTCAGCCTAAAGGCATCCTGAAAGCTCCCACGCCCTGAGGCACCCAGACCTTCCCATGACCTTCTCTCCAGAAACTCTGACCCAGATTTTGCCTGTCCTGTGTCAATCATGAGTTTCAATATTCAAATTAAAGTTTTACATTTATGGCCTCTTACTAGCTTCCAGACTATATATACTTATACTAGCTGCTTCCACATACATAAAACTATTGTAACTGACTCAATTATGATTTAGTTGGGAAAGCCTATTGGACTTGGGCCTGCACGTTTTAAAAGTACAAGCCATGGTACAATCCTAGAACATCCTTCATGGTTCTGATGAGAAGCTTACACGCACCTTACAACTGACACTTACACGTTTTTATTGTCAGAGTGGTTGTGTTTTCTAGACTTGGTCAGGTTGCAGGGGTTGGTTTATCTTTAGTAATCAGAGCTGGCTATAAAGATTGATGAGAAAACCAAGAAGACAGAAATGTCAAATGGCCCCAAGGATACAGAGACCACAGCCGAACCACAAGCACATTCCAGAACCGCGCTCTGTGACAGCGGGTTTATCATGTAACTGCAGCAGCAGCAGCAGCAGCAGCAGACTCTGTGCTCTTGCGTGCCACCTGTGCGATGCTCAGTTCCTCTGGCCCTGCTTCTGCAGTCTCTGTGGCTCCTGCAGGAAACAGCCTCCCTCGGTAGACTCTGAGTCCTACCTCTCCACGAGAAGATGTGATGGACTCAGCCTTATTTGGCAAATTTTTCACATGAAGCCACCTCACAGGTCACTGGCCTAGCTTCAGGTCAAATACCTGGTCCACCCAGTGGCGTTATGGTAGGGTCACATGATACTCTGAGTAGTCTCAGCAGGGGGCAGCATAACTGACCAAAGTTGCTGGGTGGCACAGAACTGTGGGGAGAATGTCTACTAAACCTCAGAGGGTCCTTGGATCATTTGTAAAATAAATATATGTTACTGATTATGCTATTACATTTGTCCCAATTTTTCCCCTTTGCCCCCCTCTGCCCTGTTCCCGCCTTCCCTCCAGTTATCCCCCTCTTAGTTCATGTCCATGGGTTGTGCATATAAGTTCTTTGGCTTCTCCATTTCCTATACTATTCTTGACACCCCCCCTGTCTATTTTGTACCTACCATTTATGCTTCTTAATCCCTGCACCTTTTTCTCCATTCCAACCCCTTCCCTTCCTTGCTGATAACCTTCAAAATAATTTCCATATCTATGATTCTGTTCCTGTTCTGGCAGTTTGTTTTTAGGTTTGGTTGTTGATAGTTGTGAATTTGTTGCCCTTTTAATGTTCATAGTTTTGATCTTGTTCTTTTTCTTAAATAAGTCCCTTTAACGTTTCATGTAATAATGGCTTGGTGATGATGAACTCCTTTAGCTTTACCTTGGGAAGCACTTCATCTGCCCATTCTAAATGATAGCTTTGCTGGATAATCTAGGTTGTAGGTCCTTGCGTTTAATCACTTTGAATACTTCTTGCTAGTAGTCCCTTCTTGCCTGCAAAGTTTCTCTTGAGAAATCAGCTGACAGTCTTATGGGATCTCCTTTGTAGGTAACTCTTTGCTTTTTTTTTCTCTTTTTTTTCTGCTTTTAAGATCCTCTATCTTTAACCTTTGGCATTTTAATTATGACATGTCTTGGTGTGGTCCTCTTTGGGTGCAGCTTGTTTGGGACTCTGTTCTTCTTGGACTTGCATGTCTATTTCCTTCACCAAATTAGGGAAGTTTTCTTTCATTATTTTTTCAAATAAGTTTTCAATTTCTTCCTCTTCCTCTTCTCCTTCTGGCACCCCTATGATTTGCATCTTGGTGTGCTTAAAGTTGTCCCAGAGATTCCTAAGCCTATTCTCATTTTTTAGAATTCTTCTTTTATTCTTGCTGTTCTGATTGAATGCTTTTTCCTTCCTCATGTTTCAACTTGTTGGTTTGATTTTCAGTTTCATGTTCTCTCCTGTGGATTCCCTGTAGATTTTTATTTCACTTAGTGTAACCTTCATTTCTTCCCTTATGTTTTTGCCACACTCAATGAGTTCTTTGAACACCTGATGCTCACCAGTGTTTTGAACTCTGCATCTGATAGGTTGGTTATCTCTGTTTCATTTAGTTCTTTTTCTTTTTCTAGTTCTTTCATTTGGGCCATATTTCTTTGTCTCCTCAATTTGTCAGCCTCCTTGTGTTTGTTTCTGTGTATTAGGTAGAGCAGCTTTGACTCCCTATAAAAGGCACCTATAAATTGTGTGGGGTGGAGACTTAGGTAATTGCCAGGGCAGGGCAACCCCCTTCAGCGCCTTGTGGCTCTGTGAGGTGAGGGCTCAGGGAGGGGACAATGCCACTGTCTGGCTTCTGGAGGTTTGCCCAGCACTCGCCCCATTTCCAGTCACTTAACCCACTTTGTGTATGCTACTGGAGCCCTTCCAGCTGTTGCCCTGGTGGTGAATCCCAGAGTGGGTGGGTTTGTGGACATTCTAAGTCCATGTGGGCTCTTTAAAAAAACTCTTCTGAAAATCCAGCAGTTTCTTCCACTGCCCCAACCCCCATTGGTTTTTATAGCCAGAAGTTATTGGGATTTACCTTCCGGGCTCTGGAACCCTGGGCTATGTGGTCTGACCTGGGGCTGGGATCACCTGCTCCCAAGGTACCCCACCTGGTTTTTATCCACCACACGTGAAGGTGAGACCACTTGTTCTGCCACTGCTGCCACCACCTCTCCATGCCGTACCAAGTCTCTGTGCTTCTCTGCCCATCTCTGCAACTCTGCTCCTCCTACCTGTGTGATTGAACGTGGCTTCTTTAAATCCTCGCTTGTTGGACTTCCATACAGCTTGATTTTCTGATGGTTCTGGTTGTTTTTTATTTTAAGAAGTAGTTGCAATTCCCTCTGTGGTTGTGCGAGGAGGCGAGGTGCTCTACCCAGGCCTCCATCTTCCATTGGCTCATTTCTGCCATGGGCTCTTTATGTGAAATGCTTTAGTCTCCTCATCTCCAAATACAGGAGTGGGTGGCAATGTCTTACCTTGACTTAAGGAGCTACATAATGATCAGGTAGAAAGACAGAAAAGTGGCAGGTATTCTATAATCATGTAACAGCATGGGTATTAGCAACACAGCCAGTAGACCTAATCAATTCAGCAGAAGACACCATTAGCACTCAGCTACAAGGCTACCAGTGAGAAAACAAGCTAGCATTTTTTATTGTATTATATCGGAACTGCTGATGTTATCCCTGCTGGTCGGAACCTGTGCCAGAGTTGTTCAGAATTGCTTTGTCAAGCCTGGCTCTTTGGGAGCTGCGAGGGAAAACAGAGCTGGGGGCACTCTCTGCTGCCAACAACCGTAAAACCCACCTTGAAGAGCTGTGCAAAGTCTCAACAGAGATAAGGTGGTTGGGAATTGGCTTCGGCTTGCTCAGAGAACAATAGAGAAGGAGGATGCCATCTTAGCAGGCTGAGTAGCAGAAACATGTCTTCAAGGAAAGCAAGCGCTGTTCCCAGCAGATGCCACCCTAGGAGACCCTGTGGCCAGGGAGGTAGAAGAGGAGAGTGGGTGCCAGGTTGGACTGCCCAGTGCTTCTTGCTGCTCAGGCCAAGGGCAAGGAAGGGGCCAGATGTAGACATGTAGTCGGAGAACATGTCCCAAGCCTGGCTGCTCCAGATTGGCCAAGGTCAAGGGCTGAGATGTGCCTGATTTCTCCAAGGAGACCAGGAGCATAGTGCCTGGGGGTCAAGGGCAGGATTCAATCCCTAACGGAGGAAATTGATCAGAACAGTGGAAGGTCTCAAGACCTTAAATATGCAGTCCTAGAAGAGTGGGAACTGAGAAGAAATTGACACCCTTCAAAGGGGTCCATCCCAGGACCTAGGAACATGTGACTCTGGGGGCAGGGGTTCAGAAGGGAGTTGGCTGTGGCTGCAGTGAAGGGACCTGCGAGGGGTAGGGACAGCTGTCCTAGCTGGTCCCTGGGACCTGGGTTGAACATTAACATGAAGTCACTACTTAGATTTTGGTGACTCATGAAAATCAATGACCAGTTCAGGGTTTGGTCTTCCCTGGAAAACTGAATTAATAGAGAGATCCTTGGGGGAGGATGTGGGAGGGAAAGGGGAGAAAGACCATTATGAGAATGACTCGGTATTTGTGAGCAGCTTGGAGATCCTTGGCCAAAAGGTGCCCTGCATGCAGTAATTGGAGCAGGGCACCTGGAAGCTGTAGAATAAATATGTTTGAAGCAGTCAGTTCTTTTGATTAGCCCCAGATTAAGAAACAGATCCAAACTGAGCAGCACAAAGTTACATGAAAGAAGTAGAGCCCTGAGAAATGTTTTCTTTTCTGTCCTTTTTCTCACTTTTCACACATTTGTACCTTTAGCAATGTGTAAGTCTCCGTGGGGCTGTCACATCCGGGAGAACAGGCTCCCCCAAACAAGAGTCAGTTATAAGCCCAGGTCAACACTGGGATGCTCTCCATCACTCAGGGCTTTCTAGAAGATCCTATTAAGAAGCTGGGCTCTTAACAGGCAAGGAACAGTGTTAATAAAAGTTCTTTTTACTTGAAAGGGTACAGAAAAAAAACCAATAAAGCTGAGCCCAGCTCTTAAAAAAAAAGTTGATAAAATGGACAAAAAAAAAAAAAAAGAAGTAGTTTATCGTGGTTCTAAAAGAAAGACAAGGGTTTTTCTTTCTCCTTTTAAAGGCAGAATTAATTAATCCACCACCACCGGCCTAAGCTCTGACTGGAATGTTAGCGTGGACTCTGGGGGGTGGGTAAGTCCTCTGGACTATCCCCTGGATAAGCTCTCACTAAAGCAACACTGTTGAAAGCAGTGAATTTAAATCCATCCACCAGACAGAATCGAGCACCAGAAGAGAAGAAAGTAAAATGATGAGAGTGCTGTTAAGAAGCAACTCTTGAGAAAAGAAGTGCAATTCCTTAAGCCTCCCTTAGGGACCAGATGACAATAATATTAGAACAACCCTCGTGGTATCAACGAGCTTGGTTCATTCGCCTTCCTCTGCTTTTCTTAGCTCCTCACAGCTAAATCCATGGTTGGGGTGGGGGAGGTTTGCACAACGAGGCTCAGACATATTTTACTTCTTGAGCAAGCACAACAAAGGAGGCTGTCACATCTTACTCTTCAACCAGTGGGGCCTAGAAGCCAGCTAGGACAACTGCTCCTGACGCTCCCAGAGTGACATATCCCCTAAGTCCTGGAATGGACTACTTTGGAGGCTCTTGATTTCTTCTCTGTCCCTACTCTCCAAGGACTGTCTATCTAAGGCCTTGATAGCTTCCATCCTCTGGCCAATTTCCTCCCCTCGGGACTTAACTCTATCCTTGACCCCTAGGCTAGGGTCATATCAAATGTGGGCAGACTCTGTGGAAGTAGGACCACAGCCTGCCTGAGCATCTGATGGACATCTGAATCCTTTGCTGTTCTGTCCAGCTCCTGTTTAGATGCCCAGGAGGGCCCAGAGTGTTGTGCCTTCTTGGACGCTTGGTCTGTTGACTTCCCCATACTCCTCCTTATCTAGGCCTGGCTTTCTCCTGGGCTGCTCTTGCCCTGGATTGTTGAGAGTCAGACTGTGTGCTTCCCATCTGGCCCATTCTACCAGCAACCTGGAGCAAGCATGGAACCCCATGGAAGATCTGGATGGAAGAGAACAAATACTTTGCAAACACAATGGATTTAGATAAGTTCAGGATTAGTAACTCTATTCACTGATTCATTCATTCATTTATTTAATAAAAAAATTATTAAAAGCTTAGTATGTACTGGGCCTTTTTCTAGGTGCCAGAAATATAGCAGTAAGCACAAAAATACTTGTCCTTATCAAAGATACAACCTAGTAGGAAAGATAGACAATAAATAAGTTAAAAATATATAAATGACATGGAGAGAAATAAAGTAGGAAAGAAGACAGGCAGCATGGGGTAATTGTGATATTTGATAGAGGAAAGAAAGACTTTGCTGAGAAGGTGACATTGAGGAAGGACCTGAGGGATGTTAAGGAGCAAGTCAGGTCCTGTGGGTACCTGTAAGAGAGCATTCTAGACAAGGCAACAGCCACTGCAAAGGCCGTGAGGGGAGTATGACTGGTGTGTCTAGGAGGCCACTGGGTTGGAACAGAGAAAGTGAGGGCGAGACTACGTGAGGTCATTCAGAGCCTGTAGGTGGACGCTGGCCTGTAAAATGAGTGTCTCTGTCGGCTTGGCCCTCTCTAACAAAATACCATAGCCTGGGTGGCTTATAGACAACAGACATTGACTTCCTATGGTTTTGGAGGCTGAAATCTGAGATCAGGATACCAGCATGGTCAAGTTTGGGTGAGGGCCTCTTCCTGGCTTATAGAGGGCCACCTTCTTGCTGTATCCTCATGTGGGAGAGAGAGGAAGCTCTGGTGTCTCTTCTTATGAGGGTGCTAACCTTCACGAGGTCATTTAGTTTTAGTTACTTCCTAAAGGCCCCAGCTCCAAATACCACCACATTGAGGGACAGGGCTTCGACATATGGATTGGGGGGCAGGGCACACATTCAGCTCATAATAGGGAGCCACTGCAGGGTTTCAGACACTAAGGAAATTAATTCCAAAGTAAGTTACCCTTCATTCAATCAACGCTTAACAGTCTCATTCTCTCCAAATCCCATCCTGGACACGTTCCACAGAAGCTCTTCGGGGACTCGGAGTGAGTCTTGCTTAAGAAAACGTGGGGCTCCTCTGGGTGCTGTTTTGGCAGTTGATGCAAATCTTTGTTTTCTCCACTCAGCAGAGACAGGTTCTTCTCAGCTTATTACATTCGACAACGTCAGCTTTAAAGTTTTCCTTCGGTTGTACTTCTGCGATTTTTTTAAAAGTCAGCAGTGGTCCACATGAAAAGATGTTTGGTTATCCCTTTGACTGTAGATTAGACCCAGAGGCTCTGGCTTCAGACAATGTTAATCTTAACCGAGGCTGGATTATGAGGCCGCCTGGCATCTGAGATCGCAGATGAGCACATTTCCCACTTTAGCCCGTGCCGTATTAGGCCTCACAGGGAAAATGCCTAAAGGTTCAAAAAAGAAACGTTCTACACTGTAAACCATATAAGCTTTTCTTTTTAGTCTTTTTTCCCTCTGCCTTTTTGTAAAAAGGACAGTTGTGAAACCATCCTGCATGCCTGAGTGATGATCTGGAAGGCTGATCAGTGAACTGAATTACCTTGACTTTTTAAAGAGCAGGATGAACAATCTGCCCAGACCAAGCGCCGCACTGCTGTGACCGGGGACAGTGCACACAGAGGCGGTGGTACCGGGCGACTTGGTCGTGGCAGGCAGGTGGATGCCTCTCTGTGCTCCGTCCCGGGGGAGGGGGCTGGGGGGGTGGTGGGGTCCTACCATTTAACTCAATGCCGACACTACCTGGAGATTGCATCAGATCTCGCAGGTTAGGGGATCTTCCCACAACGAGGGTGGGGGGGGCACAGCTCAAGTAGTAATGAGCACAGCCCTGTGAGCCCAGCTCCGGGATTCCTGTGACTCTGGACCAGTCACTGGCGCCCCCTCCCGAGAGGGGCTTGTCAGATCTGAGCTTGATCCAGCTGCTCTGTGTGTGGCCAGGATCCAAGCCCAAGGCTCAAGTCAGCTGCCGCACAGCCCTGGTCCCAAGGTTGTCTTGCTTGAACGTTCACTCATTCAACAAATATTTGTTGCGTGTTTGTGTGACAGTATTGTTCCAGGCACTGGAGCTGCAGGAGGGAATTAACAAACAAGAATCCTCGCATGCATGGAGCTTATGTTCTAGTAGGGGAATAGACAGGACCCAAGCTTTGATCCTGGCCTGGAGTTCCTGGGTGGCTGGGGATCTGCGAGAAGCAGGACCTCTCTCCGGACCTTCCTCCTGAGGGCCGAGCTGGGCTGCACCAGGCTCTGGGCCCGGGAACAGTGATGGGTCAGCTAGGCCTGGCCTGTGCCAGAACTCCTTCTGTGTGCTCCAAGTGGGTTTGCCTCTACACAGTCCTCTGGCCAGCAGTGTTTTCCGAACTTGTCCTCGCCAGTGATAGCTCATCCATCCTTCAAAGCCGATAGGATTGTCTACTCATGCAGGATAAAAACCAGTCCCAATTGCTCTGATGGCTGCAGAATAAAAGTCTGAGGTAGAAGAATGATGTGTCTCTGGAGAGAGGAAGCTGGGGGAAGGCAGCGGCAGGAGAGTAGGAAAGAGGGAGCCCGGGGAGAAAAGACTCCGTGAGAATCTGCTTTCTTGGCTGCCAGAGCTGCACCCAGCACTCACACACAGCCCTAGGCCCCTCTCAGAGCTCCCCTGTTCTATAGCTATGCATTAAATGAAATTCAGAATGCAGGAGAAAATAAACTAGGTATGTTATCTGTGGCATGGAATATTTTATTTCCCCAGATAATGACTTGTTACCCCAAAGCTATTGGAAGGATAGAAGCAATGAGGCTCAAAGCCCAACAACTGTTTCAAATCCATCAACTGGACTTAATTTTAGCCACGCAGTTTCCGTCTGATTGAGACAGTGTGCATATGCATCTGTGTCGGCTGCCTCTGTGATTATGAAGTAAGGGGGCGCGAAGGTCAAATAACATGTACAATTCTATATTCAATTCAGAGACACCCCCCTCTGCCACACACCACCACGCTATTCTCCGACTGCGGTGGGATGTCCTACCATTTAACTCAATGCCGACACTACCTGGAGATTGCATCAGATCTTGCAGGTTAGGGGATCTTCCCACAAGACTCCCTCCCCTCCTCAACTTCAGATACCAATCACAAGTCCAGGTTGCCACCTGTGCATCTGACCCATGGCTATAGATCAGAGGTTCCCACCATCCTCCTCGGGTTCGACTGATTTGTTAGAGTGTCTCACAAAACTCAGAGAAAGATTTTACTTACTAGATTACTGGTTGATTAGAAGGGGATATAACTCAGGAGCAGCCCAATAGAAGAGATGCACGGAGCAAGGTAAGGGGAAGGGTGTGGAGCTTCCATGCCCTCCCTGAGTGCTCCACTCTCCTCACATCTCCACATGTGCTCCAGCAGGGAAATTCTCTGATCTCTGTCCTGGGGTTTTATGGAGGCTTCATTATATAGGCACAATTGATCAGATCATTCATTGTCCATTAGCCAGCAATTCAACTTCCAGCCCCTATCCTAAGGCTGCTTCCCTTGGCGAACAGCCCCCATCCTTAGTGCATTCCAGAAGTCACTCATCAACAGAAACTCAGGTGGGGTTGAAAGGGTTTTGTTATGAATATCAAGACACCTGTGTCGCTCTTATCACGTAGGAAATCCCAAAGGTGCTAGGAGCTCTGTGTCAGAAACAGGATGGAGACCTCATATATCTTATTGTAAGTCACAGTATGTTAGCCTCAGAACTGAATTGTTGGGGAGGGCTAGGGGACCTCTGCTGTGAGGAGCATAGGGGACGATGAGGGGTGGTAAGAAACCTATATGAAATACAACAGCGTGTGTTGGGATCCCAGGGGGATTCTCTGGCCCCTCCAGAATTTCATCTAAAGCCTAAGACTGGCAATAAAGGTCTCAATCAATGACAGTCTTAAGTTTAGGAAAGCACCAATGGTTGTGAATGGTCACGGCCACACCACTACCACCCACCCACCCCGTGGGTGATGGACAAGGAGGGCTTGGGCAGGAGAGGAAGTGCCGTGTTAGTGAGAGGAGAGGAATTAATCCCTACGTGTCCCCTTCTAAGGACTGGGCTGGCCAAGCTGTCTCCTTGATTGAGTTGTCTGCAAAGCGCTGACCCCCACCCCCAAAGGGCAGAATGCTTGCCACTGCTGGGTGGGGCAGGGGTGGGGTGGAAAAAGAGGCAAGAGAGCCATGGCTGAGCAGAGAGGGGGCAAGAGCATTCTGTGAGTCCAGCTTTAGTCTGAGGGAAAAAGTGGTTTGTGTTTCTAATTGAAAGAAATAATAATAATAATATATTACTATTTATATATAATGTATATTAATTATGTTAATGACAGTATATAATTATCCTACTAAATGTTAATAAACACATAATCTATTATATGAACATAATATGTACTAGTGTATATCAATACATATTACACATATAATATTGATATAGTATATTACTATACATATAATATCATATAATATATTACTAATATTTCAAAATTCTTATGATCAGGTTTTTGGTACCTAGGAGAAATGTTCTTCAACTTAGAGAGTTTTTTCCTTCAGAAAGACACCACTAGTGAGAAATCTAACCATTCTGTTTAATCAGGCAAGGGTTGGCAAACCACAGGCTGTGGGCCGAATTCATCCAGCTGCTGATTTTTTTACGGCCAGTGAGCTAAGAATGGTTGTTTTTGAATAGTTATATTTTACACGGTTATGTAAGGGCCTGTGCAATACCCCTGCTTTTGCCTCCTGGCCTGCAAAGACTAAAATATTTACTCTCTAGCACTTTAAGAAAACTTTTGCCGACCCCTGACCTAAGACCTTTTGAGACTCACTGTCCAAATTCTGCTCTGAAATGTGTAGCTGAAATTGAGTCTGACCTCTGGCCAAACCCATTCCAGAAAAAGTGTCAAGGCCATTTAGTAACGAGGCAGGGCTTGTCGTCACATTCAGTTTCACTTGGTGGGGCAGCAACAGCATCTTGCTCAAACACACACACACACACACACACACACACACACGTCCCATGTTGGAAATGGGAAAAATACCATTGCTCTTGGCTGGATCTTTCTTTTGCACAAACCCCCCATTCGGTACACAAAGTAATGAGGCAACAAGATCTAGTTGTGTCTCATTCCAGCTGCCAGACACAGGAGGCTTTGCATGTATAGCTCAGTATGTCACTGGCTCATGAACATGGCCCTTAAATACAGAAGGGGTAACACGTGCCAGCCTGCTGCAATAGGGTGCTGTGGCTTTAAAGAGACCTCTGTATTGTATGTGCATCCAAGTAATTGGAACTTGGACTCCTCACATCTTTTTTAGCAGTGACATTGTAACAGCATGGACCCATCCATCCATCATCGTGTCATCTTTATGAAAATGGTTTCCAGTGGTCAACTTGTCATAGTGAATTAGTCTTCCAATGTATGAATTCTCAGAAGCAAAGAGACTTTGAGGGCCAGGTTTTCAGATCCTTTTGGCAGTGAACTCTAGAGGTGTCTGATCTTTCCTGCCTTTTAATTAGGGCCCTTTTATCTAAGAGGGAGAGTGTCTTTGTGATTAGGGGTATAGCCGGCCTGGTTCTGCCTTCTGCTCTCAGTTCTGGGGCTCACAGCAACCACAGGCAAGCCAGTGAACCTCAGAGGCCTGAATATGTGAAATCTAGGAAGTTCTAGAGTAGAATGTGATTAGTTGATGGCTGTTCAGATGATGATATCATTGAAATTTTAGTGTGAAAGAAACCCACCCACTTGTTTAGCTCAAGATTCCATAAATCAGCAGTGTAGTCGGGGTTCAGGGGGTCCCTTAGGTATCCACAGTCAACTCTCTGTGTGTTGAATAGGTGGGTTTGCTGGTCTGAGCTGGGTTTTCTTTGATGTCTTGGGACTCGGCTAGGACAATGGACTACTCACCTCTGGTCCATGTGGTCTCTTATCCTCCATCATGCTATCTTAGGTTGTTCACATGACAGGGACAGGGGTCTCTAGAGAGACAGTGGATGCATTTGAGGCCTCTTGAGGCCTAGCATTGGAACTGGCAAAATATCACTTCCATCTCATTCTAGTGGCTAAAGTGGTCACAAGAAGGGTCACGAGAATGGCCCTAGATCCAAGGAATGGGGAAATAGATTCTAGCTTTTGGTAGGAAAAGCTTCAAAGTCACATCTCAGGGACACGGACAGAGCCAGGGAAAGAACCATGGCCATGCTTTGCAATCTACCACTGGGGACTAAGATAATATGGCGTTTTATAGGTTTGCTGACCTGTGCGCTACAGGATGAAGCACGTCTTAGGTTTCTTTGTCTTACATAAGTGCACGTTTCAAAAACATTATCTGAATGAATGTCCCACATGCTGACCCCTAAGCACCCCTGTCCTTTCCTGCTCCTGTAATCTTTTTTCCCTGTAATAGAGGGCCTTCCCCTCTGTTGTCTACCTGGACAAACTTTCCGATATTCCAAGACCCACGTCAAATTCTCTGGGAAGCCTTTCTGATGACTTCTGCTGAATTGAAGATCCAATAGCACTAGCTGTTTGTACGACACTTAATCTTCTGCTTCTAGTTGGTTCTTTGCAACCTGACCGATGCTCCTTCTTCCTCCACGACTGGCTCCCCTCTCCCCTTCAGACTCAGCAGATGTTGCCTGGCCGGGGAGGTTTTCTCTGACTCCTCCCCTCCTCCCCCCCCCACCCCGACCACCTAAGTTGGAGGCGACTTCTCTGTGCTCCCGCAGCTCCCTGAATTTCCCCATCGTGCACTTATCTTTGTGTATTGTAGTCCCAGACAGACTTCTCAGCTGCTCCACCTGTGCTGAGAGCTCCTTGAGGGGAGGGGCTTAGTCGCTGACACATTCCAAGTCCCTGGCATGGGGCTGGCTCATGGAGACGTCCAATGAATATTTTGGAATAAATGGTTGATTGATCAATGATTGTTGATTGGTGACATGGCTGAATAGCTATCTGGTACTATTCCTTGGGATCCCCTATTTCCATACTCTTGGTTCTCTGGCTTCTGTTATGTGTAGTCATTTCTTGTAGTTCTGTGCCTATGAGGAGTTTGCATCTCTGAGCATCAGTAAATAAGCATTAGTTTTATATAACTGAAGTTATCAGGCCAAAATTGGCCACTAAGCATGGAGATCCCCAGGTCTTTGGTGAGAATGACAAGTGCCATTTTTCAACCCGTAGTTGTGGGCCCCTAAAACCAACAGCAGCTCTTCCTCTTTGTGAATTAAGCATTCCAAAGACAGCCTGGCTGCTGACTAAAAAGATCCACAACCAAATTACAGCAGATGCATAGCCAGCTTTGTGAATCCAGCCTGACTGAGCTCCACGTTCACCTAGCGTAAAAATAATACCGAATGTTTGAACTTGGAAACGGCCTTGCCAAATGTTAGGATAATGTAACAGAGAACATATAATATCAGAAATGGAAAATGGCATCCTGGAGATGGGCTAGTCCACTGAAAAGGAGAAGAGCCTCATTCAGTAAACAGCTTCTTCCCCACTCTCGGTTTTCTCCCGCAGCCAAGTGCTGCCTGGGGCCCCCCTCCTCTGCCTCCTCCGTGTGTGTCCTCAGCATGTCATGTTGCAATCCCATGCAGCTTAGCCGTCCATGATCCGTTTCTTAAATGCAGATAAATTAAAAGCAGGTTGTAAGTGACCAACCATATCAGCCCAGAGCTTCCTGCAGTAAAATGGACGCATAATAATCAAGTTTTCATTCCCTGCATGCGCTGGGGGCTTCCACAGGAGCCCGCCCCCGTGGACTTAGAGTGGAAATGGAGTGCAGAAGACAGAGAACAGACACTTGGCATTTTAAAAATGCCTTGTAAATGTCTAGGTAGATGGTATATTACCCTGTAGCCCTTTCAAAGTCTGTGGGATAAGCCATGAATGCCATTACCTAAAAGACCAGCCCCAGAAAACCCTGGAACGTGCCTCCTGAGAAAGGCAGCAAAGCCAGCACCTTGGGGAGAAAACTGTCTCCACTTGCTTCCGGGAATGTGTGTTTCTGTGCGAGCCGTGGGACAAGAAGAGCAAGCACAGAGTTTTGCTCAAAACTTTGGTGGCATCAGTCATGTGATAGGCAGTACAGTTTTTGCCACTAAAACAATATGCACGGGGAGCGGGTCACTGCTTGGAGGACAGGCACGAATGCACGCAGGTTTCTTCAGAATGACATAAAAAGTCACTTACCAATGAGTGTTCGGGATTGCAAGTTAAGTGGAAATATGTGCTTTCTATATAGAACCACATGAGCCAAAGCTAGTCCCCACCTATTTCCTCAACTGCCCTATGCCCCTGCAACATCCCAGGGACCACGCAAAGCAAGAGATCAGTTGGGGCTTCAGCCCCCAACTCCAGAGGCAAGTGGTCCTGAGTTACATGATAGTTGGACCAAAAGATGTCTGAAAAGTTTGCTATTGCATTTCCTTCCCAAGTTCACACTCAAGTCACCCTTGTGAGGAAAGTCCAATCCAGAGCCCACAAACCATTGACAAGGGCCAGAGAAAAAGAAGCACAGTCCCCAATAACTTGAGTAAAGATGGTCTTGATGGCCTTAGGCTGGCAGCCACCCAAGTGTCTGTAGCAGCTCCAGGCCCACCTCTCCTCGGGGGACTGGGGACAGTGAGACCCCTGAGGCAGGGCAGCCCCTACTGTCTCCCCGGCATGCCAGGCCTTAGGCATAGGGTGGAAGTCAGACCTGTCCTTGTTTGCATTCGGGGAAAAGAGCAGAGCAAAGGATGGAGAGGTGCCTTGCTCTGCTGATGGAGGCTAGCAAGGACCATACAGTAGATAAAACGAAGCAACATGAATCAAAGCAATAAACAGCAGCAACAACAGCAAAGCAGAGTGTGGAGTGGAGAAGGGTTGGTTTCTGAGGAGTGCTGGGCAGGCTGAGGTGCTGCCCTGCCCAGAGAAAGCCTGGAAGAGGCAGTGTGGCTGCTTCAGTGATACCAGATGGGTGAGAGCTGCTGCAGGGGAGTCTGAAGGATGCCCCAAGTTTTGTGCCATTGGCCCTGTTCCTAAGGATCCTTTCCAGTCTTTACCGGTGCATACCTAGCTTGAGCAGCAGATCTGGTTTCAAAAAGATCTGCATCAGACTGCATCACCAATGCTGGGGTCAAGAGAAAATGTGCATCCTGGAATCTATCTGAGAACCAGCCCCACTGCTCTCCTCTCTAAGCCTCTGTCTCCTTGATCAGTAATATGAGGAAATGTTCAATCATTTGACTTTGAGAGAATCTTGATTTGCTTTCTTCAAAATGCTCTGCTTGCTCACTCTCTCCCCCACCACCCCTCCATTTCCCGGGCAGTATCTCCATGCTTTTCGGAATAGTTTCCCAGGCTCCCAGCTTCTCCCCACTACCTGCCCCCCACCCCACCCCCCAGCCCTGGAATCCTGTCCTGAGGCTTCCTGCTCATCCATTTGGGGACTCGGCATTTTGACTGGCTGCTCTGCAAAAAGAAGAGAAAGTGACGGCTCTTAACTGCTTGTGGTAAAGCAGTTCCAGCCAGCCCATGGCGCAGCACAGCTGCTCCCAAGTCTTGCTGGGAGGCAAGAGGGGTCCACAACTAGTGGGGGGAGGCTTCCCTGGCCTCCCATTCTCTTTTTCAAAGAAGTGACCACTTAGACACAAGAAAAAGCAGTTACATTTCTGGGCTGCATGCTTCTCTTAGTGAAATGATTTAAAGCCACGTGCAAATAGCACATAAATTTATTATGACTCGGGTCCAAACTGGGGATATGTCTGTATGTACACACATGCAATCACCTCTCAGCATCTAACAGTGAAAAATTGTGCAGCCTCATAAAAAACAAAGCCACCTTCTCCCCAACTCCCGACAGCCAAAATGTCCTTAAAATAAATGGGTAAGATTCCCTCTCCACACCTGTGCAACGGAGTTCTTATGAATCAGACAAATCTTGAGTCTCTCAGGTAACATCAGGCCGGAGAGTGATGCTCACACTCCTGGCATCTGTAAGCCTGACTGCTTCCTGGTGATTTACTCAGGCGGCTCTCCAGGCACAAGGGTGCGGAACCTCCATTTATTCACTCCAAAGAAAGTGGCAAACAAAAAGTTAGCCCTGACACCAAGTTAATCAAAAAGTTTTTAATAGAGTACTTGAAGGACCCGAGGCAAATGCTTAGAGCCATAAACGGGTGGCACAAATCATTTTCAGCCTTGTTAGAGAACGCAGAGTTCGCTGAGGCAGGAGATTATTTCCTGAGTAATTAATCTGCTCGTTGCCACCCCGGCATTTATTCATTTGGGGGCATGGAGTCCCATCTGTAAGGCCAGTTGTTAGAACTGGTGAGAGAAGACTTCCTTCTTTCCTTATTTACTAGACGAGAGAGAAAGCAGAGCGAGGCTTTGTGGTTATATTTCAGGTCAAAGCAAATCAAACATTCCTTTAGGCCTGTAGCATTTTCAAGAGGCCAAGTGGCTGGCGCAGGAGGGCCTGTTACTTTCATATTCATGAAGAATGTGTGTGTGTGTTGTGGCAAGGTCTAATTGGGTGGAGCTTCCAGGTCATGAAGCTACTTGATGTTGGGAAGCATTGAGTTGGTCAAGCAGCACTGTGCTGTGGGAATTAGAAAGAGGCACCATTGCTCCAGACAGCATACTTCTGTCTGCTGGAAACTGTCACAGGGCACTAAATATGTTAGAACAAGATGCTTTACTGCCACCTGTCAGAAAACTGTCATAACAAAAGTGCAAATCTGCGATTCTTTGATGTGAAGGCCACCTCTTTAGATGTGTTGTTCTTACGTATCACATGATCTCAACGATTGTACATGCCAGCACCACCATCGA
>VMDR010007296.1:0-41289 GCA_007922815.1 Macrotus californicus | reverse complement strand
AGAAGATCAAAACTATGAACAGTAAAATGACAACAAACTCACAACTATCAACAACTAAAAAAAACCAAAAACACTAAGCCAACAACTAGAACAGGAACAAAATCACAGAAATGAAGAACACATAGAGAGTTATCAGCAAGAAGGGGGAGGGAGGAGAATGCGGGATAAAGGTACAGGGAATAAGAAACATAAATGGTAGGTACAAAATAGACAGGGGGAGGTTAAGAACAGTATAGGAAATGGAGAAGCCGAAGAACTTACATGTACGACCCATGGACATGAACTAAGGGAGGGGGAATGCTGGTGAGAGGGGGGATGCAGGGTGGAGGGGAATAAAAGGGAGGAAAAAATGTGACAACTATAATAACACAATCAATAAAATATATTTATAAGTAAATAAAATTATGGGGGCCCAGCATTGCAAGAGTGGAAGGAATCTTGAGGAAAGCACCACAATATCTCTATCAACCATGAGGGACATTTACTTACCCCATCCACTATGTCTGTGACCTATCTACCCTTTCACTGTCCACTCATTTTCCTGACGTGAAACAACTTGTACATGATTCCGGAAGAGATGGGCATGCTACTTTGTTCCCAAAGCCCTTACTCCACCACCCCTTCTTAGTCTCTGTGTGTTTCCCTTTGTTGAACTCCTCTTCTTTGTTTCCTACCTCCTTCATTTTTACAAACAATGGAAGAGACCTTTCACTTTTCTTTTTTCTTTCTGGTTCCCTGTTAAAGGACTTAATGACTTTGATGGATGGAGTTAGAGCTTCACTGGGGATTAGAGCAAAGGAGGTGTCCCCTCAGGTGGTGTCCTTTATGCATCAGTCTTTCCCCGCCTTCCCTTTCCTGCTGGTGGATCTGTGAGTCAGGATTGAAACCTGAGGGAGCATGCATCCATAAACTCAGCTACATTCCCACATGAGTCTCACATGATTTTTTGACCAACTTGAGTTGTTTTGCTTTAAGTCCTGCCTGGGGGCACTTTTAAGTCAGAGCAAGGTTACTTTTCCTCTTTGTCTAAGAGGGCTTGGGGCTTATGACCCTTCTCACTCTCTTCCACCAGTACCACTGGTTGTCTTCCTTCCCAATGAAGGATGCCAAAAGAGAACAAAAATCAGGTAGGCCCGGCTTCTTTTTTGTCTCATCAGAATGTGTGATCACCTTTACTTCAAGGCCATTGCCCTTTCCTCGGTTTCCCTTGCCCCTGCAGTGTTCTGACAGAATTTGGTTTCTGCCTGGGTTTTTGACCTTAGAACAGGAATATTCTACTTATGTGATTAGGCCAATTCTTAGTGTAGTCACAACCTACATGTGGTTATTTAAATTTACATTAATTAAAATGACAAAATTAAAAATCAGATTTCTCATTTGGACTAGCCACATTTAAAGTAGCCACATTTGGCCGTTGGCTACCATGTTGGACAGAGGCCATCTTGGACATTCCTCTCACTGCAGAAAGTCCTTTGCGATGGCATAGATCTAGATGTATCACAGTGGTATTTGGGGTTTTCTGTATTTTAAAATATGGGAAGTTGTCTTGGAGAGCATTGCAGGAGCTCCTGTGTCTCCCTTTGATTTCCCAAAGTATCTTGACAGGTTGGATGTTGGGCCCCATGGCTGAAGAAAAAGCTTCACAGAGCATGACAAGTAGAATTTAAACCAGCTGCCCCTGTCTAAAAGGGGACTTCAGTTTTGGAGCCAGGATCCACATTATACCCATTGAATTGTGGGTGCACATATTGCCATCTGACCCCCTTTTCCTCCCTATTTCTGTGTTCTGTCCATGCTTATTACCTCTTGAAAACTGTTTGTTGTGAGGTCCATTGCATAGCCACCAACACAGGTTTTTGGACCTGAATGGCTTCCTGTCTTTGAATGCAGGTGGGATAATAGGAGCAGTTAGGGTGTTGGCTGATACAATATCCTTGCTGCCTGAGAAATGTGGTTTATGTCACTCCCTTTCATCAGGTGCAAATACTTTAGTGTTTGCTTCTGAGTGCTGTATAACAATCAGTGAGACCCAGTGGGGACCCACTTTAAATGAGAGTTAATTGTAGGTCTGAAGAGTTATAGCACAAAGAGAAGAAAGCCTCCCTCACCTTCATTCTCTTTTTCGTAGCAGAAGGAACCTACAAAAGGTCAGATCATCATCCTCATCACTTCTAGAGGCATTTATTCCATTGTGGCTACTGCAGAATGCATTGCCTTGGACTCATGCAGGTTCCTTTCTGAAACACAACAGGGTTGGGGTGCACATTTGCATGTGGTGATTTCAGACCCTTTTGTTCATCTGTGCCTTCACTGAAAAAAGTAGAGTGGAGACTTTTAGTGTTGTTTGGACCAGCACTGGCATCCATTGGGAACTTGTTAGAAATACTGAATTTCATAGGCCTACTTATCAGAATCCGTATTTTAGTAAAGTCTCTGGGTGATACGCATACACGTGAAAGTTGAGAAGAAATCCCGTGTTGAATATGTGTATGTATGTGTGTGTGAGAGAAAGAGACAGAGAGAGAAAAGAGAGAGGTGTTGATTAATTGATGGAAAGAGAGTCCAGAGGAGAGGAGATTGGCCTTCCTGCTTTCTTCCTGATGTGGCTGGTCCGGAGTGACTTGCAGGACAAGGCCTGAGCTCTGAGCAACTACAGGTTGTGAAATCTAGGAAAAGGCAAGAGGCAAAGAGGTTGCAAGTGAGCCTTGCTGGTGTAGCAAAGGGCAGAGGAAGCACCAACAAGAAGTGGCCTAACTCAGCCCCTGATGTGTTTCTAGATCAAGAGGAAGATAGGCTCTGAGGAGGGGAGCACACCCTGGGTTCAGCTCCTAGGGTCCTTAGAACAAATCCATTTGCTTTATTTAGTGGGGCAATGAAGAAAGATGGAGCCCTTTTGAAGAGAGCTCTGAAACAGGCAGCTGGGACCTGATCTTCTCAAGCCATTGACAGGAATTTGGAAAGGGAACCAGTGAGGCAGATACATGAGGAAGTGTCTCACAGTGGCCAGACAGCACTGTGGATGCTGAGTACCATCTCTGAGAAGGGCTATGTGGTTCTCAGTGAGGGGTATTTCTGGTGCCTGGGGATGTTGGGTCCTTGCATTTTGGACTTCAGGATGGAGAGATCAAATTAAATACTGTGTTGGGAACTTTGAAGGCCTGCAGTGTCTGTGAATAAATTAGTAATAAATTATTAGTATGGTGTAGCAGAACTTCTCAGAATTTAGTGAGCACTTTGAACACCTGTTAAAATGTAGTCTCATGCAGTGGGCCTGAGGTGGGCCCTGAATTCTGCATTTCTAACAAGCTCCCAGGTGATGCTGATGTGGTTGGTCCAGGGACCACCTTTTGAGTAGTAAGGTTGTAATGCAAACAGTGTGGGCCAAGAGCTCAGAACACCTGGATTCTGATTCAGGTTTACCACTAAAATTCCTGGGCCTATCATTTAAACTTATCCCCCTGTCAAGAGGCAAGACCCATGTAGGATGATGTTGAATCACCTGGGGATCATCCATGGAGATTCAGCTGTTCCCTCGGGGATCCCCTGATTACCTCACAGTTACACCCAGGTTATGGCTCTAGTGCAAGGGTGTCAAACTCATTTTCACGGAGGACCACATCAGCCTCTTGGTTGCCTTTGAAGGGCTGAATGTAATTTTAAGGCTGTATAAATGTAACTTACTCCTTAACTAGGGACAAGGAGCTTGGCACTACTGCCAGGTAGAAACAAGTTGCCGGGCCAGATAAAACAAGGTGGGCCTTGTATTTGCCACCTGTATTCTAGTGAAACACTATGATACCATGGCTCTAGAGCATCCACTGAGTTTCAGGCCAGGGAAACACAGTGAAGAGAAAAACACAAGCAGGTTGGGTCCTCCTGGAGCTTACAACCTGGTAGGGAGCAGGGAGGACTGATATGATGAGAGTCAGTCTGTGTTATTCTGTCTGTGATATGTGCTCCTTCTCTTGAAGTTTGTGATCTGGGGGCTACTG
Organism: Macrotus californicus; assembly: GCA_007922815.1. NCBI lineage: Eukaryota > Metazoa > Chordata > Mammalia > Chiroptera > Phyllostomidae > Macrotus > Macrotus californicus. Next base: position 37,297 of record VMDR010007296.1, on the reverse strand, counting down.
GGGAGTCTGGGAAGCCTAGAGGAAGCAGCCAGGGTCTATGTGGGCCCATCCTACTTTTTCCTCAGTCTCAGAAGTAGACCTTCTTTGTTTTGCCCAATAACCATGGCAATATTTGCATTTGGGACCAGTTGGGATTCTTGGCTTACACTTTTGGGTTGAGAGCTGTGGGCAGTCCCTTGTTCTCTAGGACAGTCTTGATGGGGCTTGCCCAGTCTCTGGGGACTGTGTAGGGATCTGTGTCAGGAAGCAAGGCAGCAGCAGCAGCAGGGACTTGGGGGTAGGAGCGTAGGGAGGTAGTGGGTCTTCTCTTTCTCCCCCATGGTTGGGTGTATACAAGGCTGGTAATGGGGCCAGTGTCTCTGGATGCAGGGTACCATGAACACCACATGTGTGTGATCCCCATCCTCATTTCTTCATATGTGCCCCTAGTCTCTCCACATCCCTCCTCCCAGCAACAGCAGGCAGGGGTCATTTCTTGGGCCAGGTAGCCTCCCTTTGTGTGTCCTTCCAGCAGGACTGGCCCTAGGGATCTCAAGATACCAGTGTGCCCCATGCAGATTAAGGCTACACCAGACCTGAGATCTGCATTTTTAATCAGCCCCAAGAGATGCCCCTGCTGCTGTTAAGGGACACTGAGCAAGAGACCTCTAGAGGACAGGGCAGCAGCAGAAGGAAGTGCCATTGCAGTGGGGCATGTGGTTCTGGCTTAGGGTTACTTGTCCCTTTTCCCCTCTGAGTGAAAGGAAGGCCCATCTGAGAGACCAAAAAACCTCAACTTTTAACAGGCATTTTCTTTGAACACCAAGCTTTGACACTGGGATAATGTTTAAATTCAGCATGAAAGCTGCTTGCTGTGCCATCCCTGAGTTGGAGTGCATGAGAGGGAGAACTTGGCCCAACCCAATGGGATCTCAGAGTCAATCCCTCACCCACCGAACAAGGTGTACAAACAGCTAGAGAGAGGAGAAGATTAAAATGGGATCCATGGCCTCTGCAGCTACAAGTTCTCTGGATCTGCTCTGCTCTGTCTTCCTGGAGCTTTGAGGCAGTGGAGGGGAACCTGCACACAGACCATTTAGCCTCTGGCTTCCTCCTTTCCTGGAGGCTGCGTGCAAGCCTCCACAGTTTGTGCTCCTTTTCAAGGACCAAGAGCAATGCAGAGGGACAGGGATGCTCTTGTTTCAGCTGGAAATATGTATGAGAATGCACAAACAGAAAGCAAGTTGCCCCCCTTGCTCCCCATTTTCACCCACCTGGAGAGAGAACCACCAGGCCGAGAACCACTTTCCTGAGACTCTAGGGTATGATCAGGAAGGGGGCTGTTGGGAGAATGCTGCAGGGGAGGCAGATTCGCCCATGCTCACTGAGTCTGCAGAAGGCTTGACCACTGACCCTAGGGTGATGGCCAGGGTGCACAGAGTGGAGACAGCTGTGTAAACCACAGGGTGGTGTATTTATAGCCTTGGTGTGTTGAGCCTACCTCAGAGCCAAAGTTAGTTACTGCTGTCACTGGCTCTTATCTTTTGTGGTGTTAAATGTGTTGCATTAGGCATTACAAGACTTAGATTCCTCATCTGCAAATGGGGGAGGGGGAACTGAGGCTGTGGTGGGGAAGGCTGTTACCCTGCCCCTCTGAGAGTTTCAGAGTGGCAGAGCTCTCCATCCCAGGTTTCAAGAAGAAATGCAGAATTCCAGTTCTCAGAGAGGGGAGAGTTAAGACAACCTCTCAAAATGAGCCTGGTGACCCCATGAGGCCACTTTCCCTGGGCTCCCAGAGCTCTGGGACAAGGTGGGACATGCATACCTGGGCTTTAGAGTCAGATCTGGGCTTGAGTCCCAGCTCAGCCACTTGACCTCATCAGCAATAGCAGTAAAATGGCCGAAAGTCCCTGGGAGAGCATGGAGTGGACAGTGTGGGAAGGCTGCTTGGCACAGACATCAGGGGCATCCAAGGTAATTATGATGATGCTGCAGCAAATCTGCCCATCGACTGACTGTATGTCCACGTGTGTGAAGAAGTGAATCTCCTCCCCAGAGAGCAGGCAAGCCCCACCTGTCTGCTGGGCCTGGGACCTGTATTTGGTAAGGTGGAAACCCTGTGAGACAAGAGTGCACAGAGGAGAAAGTGCATTAGTCCTAGGGTGAGGGCTGGGACCTGAGTCGTCCAAGGAAATACATTCTTGGTGTCAGAAATCTTTGAGCTCTCCAAGCCCCAGTCACAGGGAGGAAGAAGGGAATTGGGTATGGGGTAGGGGGTGGAGGATGAGAGAAAGGTGGGGGGAGAAGGAGGGAGAGGGAGAAAGCAGGAGCATGAGCAGGAGAGGGTGAGCACACAGCTCTGTAATGGAAACTTGGCACCCAGCCTCCACTTTCCTTCCTTAGTGCCTGTGGCTTGAGTCTGGGGTTGAGAACTTCCCCTTCCAGCCGGCACCAGGTGCTATCTCCACAGCCCACTTGTGCCCCCACTCCTGCCCCCTCAGAGCCTGCAGCCATGCACACATGTTACTTCTGCTCACCAGCATGTGACATGAGACATGTGAGCCTCCTGTCTCCCTTTTCATGTCCCCACCCCCTCCCCTGACTAATTAGGCCAACACGCACTTCCAGGGCCTGGCAGATGAGGAGCCAAGAATGCAGTGGACAGAGGCCAAGTGTTTTTGTTGACATTGCTCAAGTATAGCTTTGTGGAGCAGTCTCTGCCATAGCAGAGAAGTCCAGAGAAGTGGGAGATGATAAGAGAGCACTGAAAAAACTAAGTGTGGACATCTCTTCAAATCCTTTTTGCTACTTCCATGTCATGACTAATGGGACCAGCTTAGTTTCTAGGAAATCCACACTCAATGGAGCATTATGCATCCAGTGGTATTTTAGAACCATTTATTTTTTCTTTTGTGATGTTTTCCTGGGGTGATGCTCATGCCTCACGCTGTTCCTAACAGTTTCTGAGAAAACAACTTTCTTGAAAATAAATCCAATAAGACTGTCTTCACCTCTAACCTATTATAAGGTGCAAGCTGCATTGTTGAGCTGTCTTACTGCAGCTGAATAATGCGACCAGAGGAATTCAGTCCTCTCCAGGATCTACCAGACCTAGGCTCAAATCCTATCCTGCCCCTTTTTGCTCCCTGTGTGATCTTGGTTGAGTCATATTTAAACTCTTTGTGTTTCAGTTTGGAACTAATAGTTCAAAATAATACTGTTGTACCATTAAACATGGTGAAGAAAGGAAAACTCTTGGCACATAAATACACACTCAGTAAATGGAAGCCACGGCAACTATTAAATGGTAGTTAATGTAGCCATGGATGGTTTTGATCTTAGGCAAATCTGTTCTCACTTATTTATGCTAAAGGTAAGTTGACCCCAGAACCAACTGCCTCTTCCTAGCTCACCAGGAATTTTGTGAGGACAAATGAAGTGTGATACAGGATTGTCACATTTGGTTCTCAGTGGGAAGTGCATGCAATGCTTTACTTTCATCATTCCCATTTTCTCAGACTCTGATCTCTGCATTAGTGGTCAATGGTAAAATACATTTTTGTTGACATAAAAGTTTGTAGATGTTGGAATCCAGAGGTGCTGCTTTAATACTCTCAAATTCCTGAAGATATTGAATCATTATGTAAAAAATAAAAAACAATCCTCTAATTTTCTGCTACAATAGCTGACTTTATTTATACATCTCTTAATTGGTATCAGCTTTTCTCTCACAATTACAGAACCATGGAAACTTGGCCTGGGAAAGAATTTTGGAAGTCATGGGAGGGACACTCTTGCCTCTTTACAAATCTTTGCATCTCCGTGTCATGAAGCACTTTTCTTTGACCCAGATTATGAGAACAGCAAAATGGCCAGTCTGTTGGTCCATAGCACAACTCTATCCTTGAATCTCATGCAGGCTGGCAGATGCCTTTGGTGCTGTGACCACATCATTCTGTTCTTACCTATTCAGTGTACATGGGCACTGTTCAGCGTTTAGCACCTGTATCTCATTGTCCAAGGCCTTTTTCTGAGCACCAGAACTTCCCTTAAACATGTAGCAGGTTGTAAGTGCCAGGGAATTAGTGTCCCCTGGGAACAGGCTTCAGGAGTAGGTAGGTAAATGTCTAAGCTCCCCCACCCCTTGGGTGTCTGAGATGCATATCTACATTGGCACCCAGAGATTTCCAAAGGGGTCAAGCTATAGTCGATTAATTCTGGCAACTTTCTTGAAATGCACTCTCTATTGGCTGGCTCCCTTTCCCTGTCCCATTTTTCTATTTCTGGATCACCCTCTCCCCTCACCACATATAAACCACCTGTGACAACTGTAATTGAACAACAATAAAGTAATAAAATCTTTAAAAAATAAATAAACAGACAAAAAAATTAACCACCTGTGCTTGAATTCTTGTCTCAGAGGCTGATTTTGCAGAAATGGGGCCTGAGACAAATGGGATGTCTTTCTCAACATTTTTAGATTTTTTTTATGGTAATATGGTATTACATTCACATTTTAGGGCTGCTTGTTAGATTTTAAGGCCACTGACCTTACTGTTTCTTCATGAGTTTTTGAAATTTTTTTCTCTGCTTGTCACTAGTCTTAATTGTAAGAATTAACCATTAAGGTTAACCAGCCTACACAAATGCCTCCTTTATCCTTGAATTATCTTTGGTATTATCCTCACAATTTTTGCTAAACTGATATATGTGGTTACCATGTAGGTGTTATATTTCAGAGTCTAAAGTTCTTGTTTGTTATAGTTAGGCTCCACAGTCTTTTTTTTTTTTTTTAAAGAAAACACCTCAAGGCTGTCCCTGGCCAGCATACAGAAGTTTTAATTAGCTATCCTGATAATTTTACATCTGGGAGCAGTTTCTCTTTGACTGAGGGAAACCTCAATGCCTGAGTGGCTGACAGTTTTTGTGTCCTGTTGGCTTAGGTGAGATGTCCACAAGCATTGTAATTTTCAGAAATTGCTATGAGTCTCACTTTACCCATCCACAAAATGGGATTAGTTACTTTTATGTGTACTTACTGAGCAGATACTCTGAGCCAGCAATCATTGGGTGATGGCAGAACACAAGTGATGTCATGAAGTTCAAATTCAATAATGAAGGTGGAATTATTTAGGAAACTGTAAATCACTATGGAAATAGGGGAATGGGTATGATGACCTTCAGCTTTTCATTGACCATTTCAGAACAGCACCTTGATGGAGCTGGATGGCATGCACCCTCTAGCCTTTTGTGAAAGCTCTGGGCCCATGAATTAGGCCCTTGTCTTATACTTAAATCCATTTTCTTTAAAAAAATCCATTTTCTGATCACAGCAAGTCTGGACATTCAAGAGGTTGCCATTGTCTCATGTCATATCTTTGTTTCGTGCCAAGCTGCTAGAAAGAGTCATCTTTGCTTGTTGTTTCCACCTTCCAGTGACCCCCTGACATCCAGCTTTGTCATTCATTTGCCTTTGTCCTCCTTGACTTGTCCATAGTTGCCAAGGCTATTTATTGGCCACTCTTTCTGTTTTGGTATTCTCTGTCTGCTCACTTTTGGTGATACAATTTTCCTTCCTCTCATGGTCCTTTGCTGAATTCTTTTATTCTACTTGATTTCTGAAGGGATGTGGAGTTCCCCATGATTTCTTGTTCCATTCCCTTCTCTTTAGTCCCCTCCCCTCCTTCTCTGGAAGACCCCATTAACACATGTCTCTCATACTGTTCCCTGTTCACTTATGACTCTCCTGTTGCTCCCTGTACCCTGAGCTGTCTGCACCACATTTTCATAGGGAGCATACCTCCCTTTCAGTGCTCCACAGACACTTAAAATTCAACATGTGCTTACCAGAGAACAGATTGCATTCTCCCCTCTCATGTACTCTTCAATCTCTGTTATTTTTCCTGGTATTTCCTTCCCCACAGCCATCTCTGTTAGAGACTTCAGTACTGTTACATGCTTATCCTCTTCACATATTCTACTTTTCCTCATTCATGCCTTCATCTCTTGTTTATGGAAATCTTACTATGTGGCATTCAAGCCCTAGGCTATTGAATGTCAAAATGGTGTCTTAGCTTGGAGAAGATCCTGATCAAGTGTTCAGCTGCAGGTAGTTTTTGGGGGAGGTGGTTCAAGAAAATACTGGTAGGAGAGTAGATACGAGTGGGCTGGAGCCAGTCATGCTGACTTAGAGGACCAAACTGTGCCCATCTCTTCCTGAATTCATGTTCAGTGAGGCAATGTTGATAGCTTGAAATAAACCATGATGGGACTATTCACACCACGGAAATTGGCCAATGGCTACAAATGAGGACTTTATCTCCGAGAGAGTTGATTGTTAAACACTTTCCAACATGTTTTGTGGAATGGGGAATTAAGACAGGGAAGGACAGCAGCCAGTAAAGTGTGCTTTATCATGAGAGTTACACTCATGATTCCACAGTAATCAACTACTGTGGAATCCTAGTTGAGAAAATACTGGAATCCAGTTTAGAATACACACCTCAAAGTCATCCCACTGGAACAGTGAGGTATTAATGAAGTACTTCCTACCAGTTATTGGCTGAGAGCTGCTTCTGTTGGGCCCAGTAGGATCCAGAAACCAAAAGTACAATGGTAAGGCCTAAGGAGGTATAGGTAGGGCTGAGCCCCTGATGGCTCATTAAGACACTGGGCACCCAGGTAAAGGCTAATTAGTGATATGTGGTTATCTTTTTCTCCTCAGACCTTGACTTCATGGATCTCATAGGGGAAGACAGACAGTGGACGGTGGGGAGGAAGTTAATGCAGGTGAATGGAACCTTGACTTCAGAAGACACAGGACTTCGGAGCAGCAAGAACTGCACTGAACCAGGTAACTGAGAGCTGCAGTCTGGATAGTGGCTGCTGTTTTCTCTGGTTATGGTTAAGGAAGAGCTGGATGCCATGTTTTTTCTTGGAATTCTAAGCCAGAGAGACTTTAAAGATGTTTAGAACAAATGTCTAAGAAACTCAAAGGTGGAGATCCCAGGGGACTATTCAGGTGTGTTTCTACCTCTCTATTCTTTTCCCACAGGAGCTTCAGAAAAGATAATTCGAAGTCAAGAGAAATATGATGTTAGGGAGCCCAGTCATCACCTTTGGTATGGGAAAGAATAGAGCCAGATATGATATGGTGACCAGCTCCAGGATGCTGGGTTCAGCTACACGTGGGGCCAGCAGTGGTGGAGTGCTTCTGTTCCCTGTTGTTGGAATTGTGTTTTAGGAAGGTGATGTGATCTCTCTGTGAGTATCATCGCTCACTGTTATTAAGAAATGCCTCTTGCAGAATGACGGGTGTAGATGAATAAAACACATTAGAAGTGACTGCAAAAGAGGAAATGACTCAGTTTACAGGTAGAAAAGATGTCCAGATTTTTAAAAAGAGCACAAGCCCAGCACATGCTGCTGGTGTTGGTAGGAGTGGGGGGTGAGGGCCAAAGAAAGGGGGACAGGAAAGGGTACAGGAGGGCAATGGGAGGAGTAAACGAGAGCTCGTCATGCAAAGAATAAGGACCCAGGAGGCACATTCTCGATTTCTTCGTCTGTGGACTCTGGGGACTGGACTTGATTTCTGGGGCCCTTGACTCTGAACCAAATTTTGTAGGGAAGATGGTCATGCCTGAACCAGGAAGGGTCTTGTTCAAATCCTAACATATCAAGGGCCTGCCTGGAGCCTATCTTTACTAGGCTGTTTTGACTACCCCAGACTGTTGTAATCATTCTGTTTTTTAATGTTTTTGATATAAAATGTCTTACTGTGCCAGTGTGGACATTCTATGGTGACTTACTTCAAATTAAATACAATTAAAAATTCAGATTCTCAGTTGCATTAGCCACATGTCAAATATCTGAGAGCTGCGTGTGGCTTATGGATCAAATATTGGACAGCACAGATCATAAGAGTATTTCCATTGTCTCTTGGACAGGCTGGTGTAGAAGTTCTCATTTGTCTGGATATGTCTCCTATCTTTCTAGCTCTAGGATATAGAGTGGATGTGTAATCTGAGAGCCCCATCTCTAATCTGGGTCTTGGGATCATACTCACCTGGGTTTGAATCCTAGCTTAGAAATTTGGAAGCTACTGGCTTTGGGCAAAACAGTCAGGTTCTCTAAGCCTCTGTTTGCTTCTCTGTAAAACTAAGTTTTCTGTGAGAATTGGTAATGAAGTAATAAAGTATTAACAGCTTAGTGCTCTGTGTGTGGTAGCTCCATAGTAGGAGCTCAGTCATGAATTTCCCACTCTCTGCTTGGGCACCTATCCCTCCATTACAGGCAGGTCATGGAGCTACATTCTCTAGCCCCTCCTCATGGGAATGTACCATACGACACATCTGGTTTAGTCAACAGCTTAGTTCCTCAGATGGCCCAGGTCTGGGCAGTTAGCTAGGTGCACAGAGAGTCTCAAGCAGCATCTTCAAACACAGACAGGTTGGGAGATCTCACCATGGCAATGAGCAAGGTATCTCTGAGGAATCCTCTGTTTCTAAGAGAATGTGATCAGAGCATTGCTGCAAATTCACATCACTACCAGTTGGCTTGATCTTCTTTCCAGAACACTGTTGGAAGACTAGCTCTTGGTGTTCACTGAACAGATATTTTATGAAAAATGTTGAGAACCAAAGCACTTATTGCATCCTGATTTAGAATTAAAATTTAAAGTATTCATTGTAATATTTATTTGTGTACTTTGCAGAATTTTATTTGTACACTTTGCAGTGTGTCTCCAGAAAAATCTGTCATCTTTTGGTTTTTAGTTGCTTGATATTTTAAGGAAATGAATTTTTCCTCAGAGTGCTTCTTTCAAATAAACTTTGGAAGAAGGAAGGTATTTAAGATGAGAGCCTTGATCATGGGCTTCAGTCTGAGATTACTGGAGTCTCTTTTGATGAAGAGCTCAGCTTCCTGTGTCTGCCTGGCTTAATTGGGTCTAAGGTCTTTGAAGATGGAAACATAGGCTGGGTCTGTGCAGCAGAACTGAGGAGACGCTGCCAGTGCACTGACCCTACAGGCGTGTGCCAGGAGCATTCACTGGATCAGGTGTGTACTGGAATGACCGTAAATGACATAACCTGTTGAATGTGAATAGAGGAGGGAAGCCAGAGGTCCCTACAGGAGCAGCACTATGGAGCAAGTCAAAAAGATGAATGTGGCCCATGAAGAAGAGCTACAGGCCAGGCACAGATTGGCAAGCAGGGAAGACCGGCCCAGGGTGCAAGTCATGAACAAAGTCAGTGTTGGGATCCTGCTGTTTTTGAATTTAAACCATAACATCAGGGTTCACTAGTTTAAAATCACAGGGCTGGGCATGATCTATCTACAAAGCATGAAAGATCCAACTCTCATCTTTCACACGAAAAAAGAAAGGTCCAGAGAGGATAAACGACCTATCCAAGGTCACATGGCTTGTCAGAAGTCGAGTAAGGCCCCAACTACCATACACAGTTACTCAGTGCATATTGATAATTAGATAGAAAAATCTGACACTTGCAGTAATGATCTACAGTAACACTGTCCTGTAGAAATATACTGCAGGCTACAAATATAATTTTAAATGCTCCAGTAGCTTCATTTAAAAAGTAAAAAGAAACAGGTGAAATTAATTTTAATAATATAGTTTGTTTAACCAAATATATCCACAATATTAGGAATGAGAAATAGCTTCATTTAAAAAGTAAAAAGAAACAGGTGAAATTAATTTTAATAATATATTTTGTTTAACCAAATATATCCACAATATTAGGAATGACAAATTTCAGTCACCTAGTGTTTTCTCTCTAGGTTTTAACCCAGGAAGAACTAAGGTTTGTTTAAAAAAAAAGTCTTAAAAATCTATGCTTTATTGTACTAGCTCACATCACTTTTACTAACTTCCCTCTGCACTTGTAATTTCCATAATGATTCAAATAATAGCTGTTGACATTCTTAACTGGAACAAGTTAGAAATTCATTGTGATCTGCTCTTCAATTTGCATCAAATTATTTACTGAATTAGTTAGGGTAATAGCTGCTACAACAGATTAAGTCCTTCAGATTGGGAAGTTTAACACGGGAGAAGTTTATTTTTTTCCTCATGTGAAGATTTGACCTGTTGGTAGCTGTGTTGTAAGGTGGTGCATGGACTTGGGAGCCTTCCGTTTCAAGGTTTTCTCATTCTCACATCTGGTTTCCAAGGTTGCTGTGCTTCTTTACTTTAGGAGGGAAGAGCGTGGAGGATTTCAAGTCGCTGAGTTTTATGGACTCAACTTTCACTCTTGCTCACATTCCACTGGCCGGGGCTCAGTCAGTGACAACTTCTAACTGCAGGGGAGGCTGGGACGGGTCCGTTAGCAGAATGCCCTGGAAGAAGGGAAGGCAGGTTTAGTGAACAGCTACAATATTTCCTTCCAAACTTGTTCCATTTATTTTAGAAAAATAAATGTTTCCCTTTTTCTTTATACTTACTACAAGAGCAATATACTTCTTCTATGGAAAAATTATACCCCAAATTTACATCTTTTGAGACTGGCTTAGCTCTTGGCTTAACCTTCATGGTGCTCATCTGATCAAGATGATGCCATTCATTTTTCTTTTCACTTTGGGAGGATCACAAGTGAGGTAGAAATTGTCCCAGGTGTGCTCCTTTGCAGATTGCACCTTTTTTTGGTAAATACAAGAAGCCTAGGAAAATAATGAATGCTTGAGTACAAGTGAAGTCATTGGCAATAATGTGGAAAGAGCTTGAGTTCCAGAGAAAATACTAAATCTCAGTTCTATCACTTCCCACCTGTGTGATGAAGGTGAGAATCTTAAATTCTTTGACCCTTATTTCCACCGTCTGTAAAGTGCTGATTAAAGGTGCCTACTTCACAGAGTTGTGGTAATCATGAGGTGAAGGGCATTTTGTAGAAGAGCTGGACTCTCAATTATAGCCTGTACTTAATAACCAGAAATATAATGGGTACACTGATAGCAGTCATTTACAGGGACTTTATCACTCTCAGGCACATTAGAACATTGTGGGATTATGAAGATTCTCTTTAAGGATGGATAGGTTATTTTGTCTAGCTCAGCAACAATGCGGCATTCTTACAGCTGTTCGAAGGAGTCATACACTGGGATTAACTAGGAAGCATCTAACTAATGTTACTTTCTGGCCTAAGAGGCCACTATATAGACAAACAGGATGAAATAGGGAGTACGGGATTTTCTATTTCACATTGAGAAGAGATTTTCTACTTCACATTAAAGTCTTAGGATTCAGGAGAAAGGGCCAGACAGTATTAATTTCTTCTAGCTTCGACATCCCTTTAAAGACTTTTTAAACTGAGGCATTCTTTAAAACCCAGTTCTTTAAAAGCAGCTTAGGTAGCCTAACCCAGTGAATGGTGCCCAGAATATTCCTGAAATGCAGATGTAGGATCATAAATTCTGCTCTTAGATGCTTCTGTAGGCCTGCCTATTTGCAAAGAACTTGAGACATTTCAAAGCATTTTCATATTCATTAGCTCATTGGAATATATTTGGCCCTTGGAATAAAAATACCTGCAACTCAGGAATAACCATATTATTGATAGAAAGTTAGATTGAGACCAAGGCAAGCTGAGTTAAAGAATTGAGAATTCATAGTCATAAATGTGAAAAGACATTTAGAGATTATTTATTCCTCTACAAAGGCAGAGCCAAGTAGTTGCAACACAGACCACAGGGCCTGCAAAACCTAGAACATTGACTCTTGCCCTTTCTAGTTTGCTGCCTGTCCCTGTTTGAGGTCCTGGGACTGGTGCCTGACGTGACCTGAAGGGAGGTTGAGGCAAGGGTGATGTTTCCACCTTTCTCTCTGCCCTCCCCGACTCTTCCCCCAGATGGTGCCTGGGCCATGTTAAAACTAGTACCATGTTATATCACCCCTGAACTAGGTTCTGTGACTTGGGTACTCCATTCTCCTCACTCCTAGCCCCACACACAGTCACAATCAAAAACCTTCAGCATTTGCCTGTCCCTGTGTGAATAATTTGTTTAAAAGCAGAAAATACTTATCCCCTAAAAATGCTTGAAAACCAATGGTCTGGACTAATTTCTTATTTCAGAGCATCTGGGTGTCCAGACCAGCTATCTGTCCAATCCTCCACATATACTTTGGAATTGTTTCCCTCTTGGGTCTGAGGGTGAAGCATCCACATGGGTTAGGCTGAAGGTGAGCACTTTCAGCCCACGTCACTTGTGGCTAGTTTCCTCAGGGCTTGTTTTGCAGGCATGCTAAAGCAGTGAGCTGTGAGATCACCTGTGTGTGGAGGCCATGGTCACAGGAACACTGGCCATGGGTGAGCTCAAGGGGAAGCTCAAGGTGAAGCCACCCCCTGATCCCCTTCATCCCTTGACTGGACCTGTGTGCTCTGTGACAGTGATGGCTGCTTCTTCCTCCTGGCCAAGGAGCAAATATGGCCATGGCTGTGTCTCCAGCCTCATGGCGGTTCACTCTTGCCTGGCCCCCAACTTCTCAGTCATTTCCAGAGCAGCAGTGTGCATAGAGTGACTGGGTACTCTTTTCTTGAATTACACATTCAGAAATTATCCTGTTCTACAGATAATTTTATTTCACTGATGAAACCAGGATGAGATGTGGAAATATGACTGGGCATCTGTCCCCAGGGACCAGCACTTGCATTTCCAGACTCTCCAGCCTCTGGACACAAAGTTGAGCTGTGTCCCCTCGACTTTGGGTGTGGAGTCAGCTTTAAGTCGCATGTGCAAATCGGGTCACACATGTGGGCACCCTCTGTCCTTATCTAAGTGCTTTCAGGTAAAGTAGGGCAGCAGTTCTCAGAGTGGGGCAGACCAGCAGCAGCAGCCCTGCATATTTGTCAGAAATGCACATTCCTGGGCCTGTGTGAGACTTAGTAGGTCAGAACCTCTGGGAAGTGGGTCCAGCCATGTAGGTTCTCACAAGTTAGCTCTCCAGGGACTTGTCAGGTGCATTCCAGTGGGAGGAGCCCTGGCTTTGCTCATTGGAGTCATCTGGGGAGATTTTCAACCCAGGCCCCACCCCAGTGGAGACATCCTGAGTCTCTGGAACTGGGAACAGGCGTCAGTGATTTGAAAGTTCGTGGTGATGCCGGAGCTGAGCCCACCGCCCAAGACCACCTCCAGGTACTGGCTGGCTCTAGAGAGCTGCCCTGGAAGTCGAGCGGAGGGATGAGGGGAAGATAGCTGGGCCTGCAAGCCAGTCAGAACCCATCTCCTACTACTAAATATGCGAACAAACAATGTCAGCCCAATTGAAGACACAAAGTCCGTCTTGCTGTAGGTTCCTCATGCATTCATCGTTCCTCATTGGCCACACTGTAGTTGTTTAATTTTAAACTCCAGCCTGAGGGTGTCTGTGTTTGTTTCTAAATTTTTGTCCCCTGAGAAACACTAGGATGGAGTTTCACCCTGCCTGTATTTTAATGTGTGCAGTGTATGAGAGGCAGGTGGGAATGCTTCTGCCTCTCCTTGTCAGTGGATCTAATCTTGCCTTCCAGAACCCCACTGGTTGCCTAGCGCTCACCTCTCCCGCCCACACCTTCCATTCTTCTCAGAAACCTGGGCCCACCAAGGTGCAGGGCTGACAGTGGGCCTGAAGGCAGGACCCAGGGGCGCTGACCAACTGTCCCTGCAGCACTCTGGTTATGACTGGGACTCTCCCAGGACCCTGGAAGCTTCAGGGTAGGATGAGGGCCTGGGCTCTCTCCTTAGAGGCTCATGGCAGCGTCTCGAGGCCTCAGGCTTTTAAAAATAGCCTCCAAGGAACAATCCAGGCAGTGTGGCTGAGGACTATGAGAAGGGCTTGTCTGAATTGACTCACTGTTTTCCACAGACCACATGCCTGGGCATCAGTCAACAAACTTCCTGCTTCCTTCTACCTGGGGCCTCCCTGTGGCAGTAGGCTAGGGGTTACTCCTCCAGTTTGTATACCCCAGGGTAGGCCTCATGACTGGTTCACATTCCACCCTGGAGAGTAAGTTTAAATAAGTACATGTCTAGATTGTCATATTGGTGCTACTGAGGTCCCCCCATATATGTAGTATTAAACCATTAGTTTGGCAGAAATTTCTATACTAGAACAAATAAAATCCCTGAATTAAAGATTAGTAGCTTTTTTTTAGAAGCCAACTCAGAAGAAAATGGATGTAAGTCCAGCCCAGTGGCTTGTCCCTCCCTGCCAAGGCCTTGTGCACAGAGCCCAGTCTGGGCTTCCCAGCCCTGAGCCTGCGGTGGGACCTCAGGGTTCACCCATCATCCACGCCATTGGGATCAGGGACAGTGGGCTGAGAAAGGGAAGAGAACAGGCTGCAGACCATGGGGTCAGGCCATTGTGGCAGAAACAAAGCACTGGGGTCCAAGGAGTCAGGGTAGATTCATTTAAGCCTTGGTTACCTCAGTTGTTAAGTGGGTGATCAGAGTACCCACCCTGCCTCAAGGTTATTGGGAGAACCAGAAGATAAGGGTACCCCCCGTTTTATAATTGTGAAGTGCTCTGGGTATAGTCAGGAATACTGACCAAGATCCCGCAGACCTGGAGAGGAGTCCTGACTTTGACATTCACAAGTGGTGGGACCCTGGATCAGTCATTTAACATCTCAAAGCCTTGGTTTCTTCCCCTGTGAAGTGGGGATAATTTGTGGTACATACAGAAAGTGTTGCCATAAAGAGTCAACAGAATAAATTGTATAAAGTATTTAGAGCACAACTCAGGAATGGATGTTTATTTCATGAGCACCCACTATGTGCTCATCCTGAGGCGTCTCCCAAACAGGTCCCCAATTAGTCATGCATAGGAGATTGTGATTATTATTCATGCTTTGATTAAGGCATGGGGATTTTACTATGGGAGAAGAGTAAAATGATGCTGACATGCACTAATATTATGATACACAAGTGGAAAGTAAAAATATTCTAATTGTCAAAGCATATGTGCAGGTCACATGAGCAGCTTGCCAGAGTCACATAAGTCTCCTGGTGGATCTTTCTTGGAGAAGGGGAGTTCCACTTAGGTTGAAATCTTGTTTATCCGTTCTGGGAAAATCCATAGAAAAATCACTGACTATTAGAATGGTGGACATTAGAGTGTGCAAGGACGGGTATACTGAATGGCTATCAGTGGGTGAAGGAAGAGGAGGTGAAGGCAATGAGAAGGTAGACAAGAAGTGGGGCTTGTTCTGTGCTCAGTTTGCCCACTTTCACCATGTGAGCCTGCCCTTTGGGTGCCCCTTAAGTCAACTTCTTGGAAAAGAGGTGTTCCACGAGCAACTGTCCTTCCATATTCCAGAACCAGGAAGTTTTCCCACTGCTTGCTCCACTGTAACCACAAATACAAATGAGATTTTGTATATATATATTTTAAGATTTTGTTTATTTTAGAAGGGAAGGGAGGGAGAAAGAGGAGAGAAACATCAATGTGTGGTTGCCTCTCGCGTGCCCCCTACGGGGGACCTGAGCTGGCCCGCAATGCAGACAGGTGCCCTTGACTGGGAATCAAACCTGCCACTTTTTGGTTTGCAGGCCAGCACTCAATCCGCTGAGCCACACCAGCCATGGCAAGATTATATTTTAGTACAAAGGGAGTAAAATTGTAATACGGCTGTGCCTACCTCTCTGTCAGATGTTTTTTCCCAGTGATCCTAGTTTTATGGGCCCCTTTGCAGGAATCATTTGTATTCATGGCTCGCAAAAGAATGTCTTCTTTAATGGAGCCCAGGCCAAATAACTTGGTGCCTAGTAGCTCTGTTTAGTGGTTCCCAGGGTTACAGAATCTCTCAGTAGTTGCCATTATGAATCTAGAATTATTGCCCTGTCAATGCCACAATTTTATGGGCTGTTTCTTTAAAATTTTGCATCCTCTCTTTCCCCATCCAGTCTCAATCTTGCCTTTTTGATTCATTTTATGAACATTTGCAAACATGCAGAAAAACTGAAAGAAGTTTACAGTGAACAGCCACAGACTTAGCATCTAGATTCTGTAATTTCCATTTTATTACACTGGTGTTATCACATGTTTATTCATCTGTCCAACCCTATACCCATTGATCCTATTTTATTTTAGTGGATTTCAAAGTAATTTGCAGAAATAAATACACTTCCTCTCACATAATTTAGCATGCATATCTTTAACTAGAGTCTATTGTTTATTTATCCTTTTTGGGGGGGTAGCATTCATACACAATGAAGCATATAGGTCTTAAGTGTGCCAACAATGAGTTCTGACATGTATGTACACCAGTGCTCCCAGCCCTTATCAAATAGAAGATATATGGGGAAGTCTCCTCATGCTCCAGTCTCAGGAAATCCCCTGCCCAGTCTACTCCCCATACAACCATTCTTCTGATTTCTATCACCATAGATTAGCTTATGTCTGTTCTAGAACTTTAAATACACAAGTCACACAATATGTAGTTTCTGTGTAAGCCTTTTTCCTCAGTACGCTGTTTTTGAGATTCATTCATTCATGTTTTTGTGTGTGGACATATTCTTGACTATACATGCATACACACATAGGTAGACATCTGTGCACACAGATTACACATAAAGTATGACAGATGTTAATATGTTGGGTGTATTTTTGTTGGGATTTTGATCACTTTTCTTAGATACTTATTTTAGGTCAACTTTCAAATAGATGCTTGTGCTCTCTGGAAAGTTAGTTTGAGCTTTGGTAGACCAGGGAAGATAAGTAGCAGATGAGGGCAGTCATCTCTAATGCCCATTCTCACTTCCCCCCAGAGCAGAAGCATTAACTGGACTCCAAAAGCTTGTAGTTGGTTGTGGGAAGGGGAGAGAAGGGAAGGGGCAATCTCCCTCATCCTTCTTTCCTTGTAACTGGTCAGGCCACTCCAGATGCTACATTGCACATTCAGTTTTTTAGTTATAACAAGACATGGGGGAAGGAGAACTGAGAACGTAGAGAAATGGGAGAAGCATTGGGCAAGCAGCCTTATGCATTCTGCTGTGGGAGCTGCTTCCAGGGCTCAGGAGAACTATGTGATGCTCTTCCCTGGTGGAGCTGGACATGCTCCTTGTCACAAACACAGCATCAGAGAGAGAAAGGCATTGTCTCTCCAAGCACTTGCATTGAAAACAAGATACGTGGTTAGGGAATGGGACCAGCCCACACTAAAGTAGGAACTGTGTGTGTGTTAGGGTCTTGGAAAGGGTGAGATCCTCGCTTTCCCAAACAAGCTTTGTCCAGGCAGAACTCTTTGTTGGCATGGGCCTTTGTTTGTTTCCCTGTGTTCCTTGTTTACTTGTCAGTTGCTGATTCTAACTGTCATAAGCTGATTGAGAAGAGGTCATTGAGATTCACAATGATACCCTTGGCAATCATTAATTTCTTACTGTAATCATCAAGTACCTTGATTCACTTTTGGTTCTCTTACAAGCAGATGCTGAGATAAGGATTTGGGTGCATGTAGTTTATTTGGAAGTTGATCCCAGGACATACCAGCAGGGCATGGGGATGTGAGACAGAGAAGGAGGACAAGGTAGCCAATGCATGGTATGTCATCAGCCAGTTACCACTGTGGGCAATGGGACTTACACTCCTAGGGTGCCCGGGATAGAGTGTAGAAGACACCTCAGAGTTCTTCCATGCAGAGGTGAGGGAACTGGGACATGCATACACCAGCTTCCTTCAGTCATTGGGAAGGCTGCTCCCAGGGGTGGCAATGCTCTGCCATTCAGGTAGAGCAGTGCCCAGGAGCAGAGACAGCCTGCCGGTGAAGGAGTGCAGGTGCTGGCAGCTGGAGGTTGGGCCATTGTGCACTAGAGTTAAGCACAGGGGAGGTGAGTGGGGCACAGACAGTCTTTGCTAAACACCTTCTTCCTCCTTTCCAGCTAAGTGGTTTCAGTGTCATCAAATAAGTAGGAAAGCTCATCCTAACCCAGAAAAATTGCATAACAACACTTTGTACTTCCTTTGTGTGTCCATGGATTTGTCTTGCTAGGCAAAGGCTCTTGGACTCACCCCACTGGTTTTCACTGCATCATCATGTGTGTTTGTACAAGTGCTTATGGCTCACCAACCATTGTGCTACAAGCTGAGGGCTTGGGGTACATGAGCCAAGGAAGCCTTTCAGGCCAGTGTATGAGTAGTGAGGGCTTTTCATGAGGACCAGGAAACATTCCTTTCCTCCTCACTCATGTTTGACTGCCTCTGGGCATGTGTTGGGTTTCTGGGAACCTCAGAAAAGCTCAGAACCTGTCAAACTTGGAAAAAAAAAAGGAGGGGGAACACTATAAAATCTTGCTTAAGCTCCTTCTGCAAGAAAACAGAGCTCTTTGCTCACCAGGCAGATCTTTTTATTTTGCAATAAACTAAATTAAAAGAGTTATTTCTACAAGTGTGTTGCTGGAGCAGGGGCTTGCAACTTATTTACACTTGGGGAGAGAACTCAATTTTAGCTCTGGATAGAAATTAGGAAATGTGTCATTGCAGACGTGTAGCCTGTCCTTTCGCCTCTGGCATGTGTGTTATCTTAGGGGCACACACTGGCTTTTCTGGGTCTGGCATCAAAAGCAAATGTGTCCATATCCTATGGCAATTGTTTAATCCTTCACTGGGCTCTATCTTGTATGAAATGGAATCTGTATTTCACACAAATCATCTTTCAAAGTGAATCAATGGTATTCAGGTCCTGTGTGCTTTCATATTTCCAGAGCCTTGTAAATGTGGGACTTCTAAAACCTTCTAGAAAAGACACATCCAACTTAGGTATGCTCTTCATCCCAGAGCCTGGCACAATAGGAGGTAATTCTCACCTGAAATTTGAGGCATCTTGATCCCTTGAGGGCTATGGAATACAATTTGTAGCTACAGAGGAAGGAAAAACATGCCCACACAAGCACTGATCTTTCTCTCAACAAGAAATGGTCTATCATTCTCTTCCTCTTGAATGTGGCTGACCTTCGTGACTCATTTCTAACAGGTAGACTATAAGTGTAGAAGTTATGTGACTTCCAAAGCTGGATCATGAATGGCAATACAACTTCCACCCAGCTCTCTCTCTCAGGATGATTACTCTTGGAACCCGAGCCATGCTGGAGGAAGCCCAGATGTCATGCAAAGCTACTTGTAGGTGATCCATTCAATAGCCCCAGCTGAGCTTCTAGCTGATAGCTGACAACTAATATCAACAACCAGACATGTGAATGAAGATTGCATCTAGCCCTAGCCATCATGGGACTATAACCACATGAGCTCAAGTGAGAAATGCCTAACAGCCCAGTCACCCCTAGAGCTAGGAGAGATAATAATAAAAAATGATTGTTGCTGTTTTGCATTGCCAGTTTGAGTTGCTTTGTTCCATAGCCATACTGACTGGTACATGCACACACTCATGGTCACACTGCTAAAGGACTTCTGGGGCCAGTTATGGATCTCCACTGTTCATTAGTTACTCCTTTTGCCTGGTGCAGAGACTCACTTCTTGCTCCTTAGAAAACCAGTATTTGGGGAGAAGAGACAAGGGCAGGCATGTTTCTCAGATTCCAGAGTCTCCAGCTTGCTTGCCAATTTGGTACCCTAGAAGCTGCATGAGGTTACCAGCTGTTTTGACTTAACAGTTTGGGGACTGAAGGCCTGTTCCATGTCTCGATGTGAGCAGTGGGGACAGCAGCTGCCGCCTTTCTCCATTTAGAAGAGATTACAGTGGTGACAGCGGCTGTGGGAAGCAACCCTCCATACCATTCCCATGCTTTTGGCCTCTGTGTCTGACTCTGTGCACCTAACTTGCTTTTATGTCATGATGTCCAAGATCTAGCTTTGGCCTGTGGAAGTAGCCAGCTATCAGGTGCAAAGCAGTGCGGCTCTACAGTCCTTTCCACGCTTTGGCCCCATGGAGGGCAGGTCCCTGTGTACACAGCCAGGGGTCTCCTCTTTCACTTCCTCCCTGGGAGCACCTCTCCTCCTTCAGCCTAGAAATGGCTCCACCATTGCTTCACTGTCTTGGGGAGAAATGTGAAAATTCATGTGAGAGAACTTTGAAAATCTGCAAAGGTGTTGGGAAATGGAAGGTACTATTAAGGAATTAATAGTCAATTACTGGGTTCAGCAGGAACACTACACCTATGTTTCTGTTTTATTTTCTCTAAAGACCATAATTTAAAGTCACGTATTCTCAACACTCAGGGGCTAAACAATGATGGGGCCCCGCAGCCCATATAATGCCTGAATTTCCTTTGCAGCATCACAGCATCACCTGAAAGTGGTCCTCTGTCATACCCTTGTATATCCTCAGTGATGGGGACTTGCTCCCTGCCTCCCTTTACAGGCCTTTTTTCTCTACTTAACTAGGATTATTAAAAATGTTTTCATTGTGCTGACCCAAAGTAACCTTCCTCTTAGTCATTCTAAGTTCTGTAAAATAAATCTTATTTCCTTTCTGCATGGCACATCTTTAAGGACAATTATGAAAGTCTTGCTCAGGCTTTGTTCTCTTCAGTTTATCAGCTTCCCACCACCACCTCATATGACATGGTTTGGAGACCCCCTTCACCATCCTGGTTACCTTCTGGGCCAAATGTTAATCTCTTCAACTCTTAAAAACCAGTCTCCTGTTATTGTTTGAACAACACGTGAAGACATTAGACTTGATTCAATCCATGCTCAACTGTTAGACATAATTATTTCAAATGCAAACCCAACATTTCTAAGCTAGGATTTAAATTCATAGGTTTTTTTTTCCCTAGGGACAATGTGAAGGGACTGAGCATTTTTCAGATGTCTCTATGGAGTCAGGGCTGGGCCAAGTGCTACCTTAATTCTCCTAACATGCTCATGAGCCAGACCTTCCTTGAATACCCAAGACAGGCTGCAGAACTGGAGTTAAAACTGAGTGCCCTTCTCAGCACATCACTCCCCTCTATGCTGAGCTCCTGGCAAGAATATGGAGTTGATTCATAACTTCTACAGGCCTTTCCTGAAGGTATAAACCCCATGCGAGGACACTAGTACTGTTCTGCTCAGTATTATATCCCTAGAGTCTAGAATCAGGGGTGCCCAATCTGTGGTCCATGGGCTGCATGCAGCCCAGGATGGTTATGAATGTGACCCAACACAAAATCATAAATTTACTTAAAACATTATGAGATTTTTTGTGTGTGTGATTACATGTCACAGTGTATTTAATGTGTGGCCCAAGACAATTCTTCTTCCATTGTGGCCCAGAGATGCCAAAAGGTTGGACACCCCTGGTACTTGAAACATAGTAGCTGTATCTTAAATATTAGCTGATGTTAAATCTTTGTTCAATGAATGATTGAATAAATGAATGAATCCCATAACTTCTCCTGTAACAGGTTTTTTTCTATTTAATTTGAAACAACAAAAAATACAGAAAACTACATGGGAAAATATAACAAACTCCAGTGTATTTATTCTCAGAATTAATTAATGTTAACTTTCTCTTTGCTTCTAATCTTTTTCCATTTATAAAAAATAATACATTGCAGATCAATTGACATCCTTTTTATTTGCCTCACAGGTCTTTTACCTTCAGAAGCAATCACTGTCCTTCTTTTGGGGTGTCTGGCTTGTGACTAATCTTTTTGCCTCATGTATTTGTAATTTACATAAATGCTATTTTACTATACTAATATTCTGCAGTGTTTTTTCCACTCATAACTTTTGAGTTGGATGGATATGTGCTAGTTTCTTCATTTTAACTGCTGCCTTGCTTTCCATCATGTGGCTGTTGTCATTTATTTATCTGTCACCTCATCATATTGTACATATGTGGCTTGTTTTCAGTTCCCTGCTGTAGGTAAATCATATTCCTGCCACCCTAGTTTTCAGACAAGGCAACTCAGAACCAGCAGTTAAACGACCCATCTAAACCGTTGCGGTTTTCAGAGGCAGTGGAATTGGAGAAGGGCCTGTCTCTCCCGTCTCAGGCACTGGTCTTCCTCCTTGCACCGCAGCCACCCTCCTTCAGAAAAGGAGGTGGTGAGTTGAAGGAAACATTGCTGAGCTTTATCTTTCAGAGCTTCACGAAGGGAAATGACCATTTTTAGATAAGAATATAAATGTTTGATGCAAAAGGAGGTCACCCTCCATGTGTCAAGGCTGAGAAAAGACCTGTGTGTGATAGGGGGGTTATCCTGGACCTGAGTCTTATCTCTGTTGTCACCATGAGGTATGAACAGCATTGCTATTGAGGCATCTATTGGGTGGCTGACCACTTGCTCATGGTTTCCTGGGCAAAGAAGACAAAATAAGTATTACAACCAACGAAAAGCTAGCCTGCAAAAGAGGCCAGGGCTGACTTTATCTCTCAGCTCAGGGGGTTTCTAGGGGATGGGACCACTTCTATCTTGGAGGTTAACCTTTTTTAAAAATTCAACTCAATATAGTTCACTGTAAAGCAGATTTTAAAACCAGTTAACATAAAAAGAAACTAATCATTTCATTCTTCATTTTTCTTTAAAAATTTGGGTTAGAAAACATTAATCAGTTTTGAAAAATTTTTACCAAAACATGGGCAAGTCTCTCGGGCATCTTTTCCCCTCTCAAGGGATGACATAATGGCCATGAAGCCACCTGGCTCTCTTACTTACTCTGAACAGGTCCCAGGGCAGTTTGCATAACTTCCCAGTTTTCAGCTTCCTCATCTTTCACCGCAGATGATACTGATACCCACCTCACTGCCAGAACAAATTTACAGGGGAGTGCGAGCCTCAGGGCTCCTTACTGGCAGGGGCCCTTCCAAGACCTTCTGTCTAATATTTACTTACATTTGGTATGACTTTTCCTAAATAAGCCCCCCAAATTGTATAAACTTTGGCCCCATAAACCCTGAATTCACCTCCTTGCACATGTTGTCAGGATGCCTGTTGCATAATTAGTGCTCAGTGATTGTTACCTGTTGTTAAGATAATTATTTAATTAATAGCACACACCATGAATGTAACACCATGCCTGGAACTTAATTCATGGCAGCTCTGGTTATTCTATTCTCCAGTTCTTCAAAGTTCAGGTTTCTTAGAGTCTTCATCTTCAGGGACAATATCAGGAGGACCAGAGGTGTCCACTTCTGCCAGTCTGCTGCCACAGATTTTCTGTGGTAAAGTGGACAAAAATCCCTTTAATTCCTTAAGTTTTTCTTCCATTTTCTCTGTCATCAGGCTCACCTGTGGTCAGGTTGCCCCTATACCCCATGGGGAGGTTGGTTGCTCCTGCACCCGATGGGTAGGCAAGCAGTCACCTAGGCAGGGGCTTCATGAAGCTGTCATCTTCTGTGCTTTTTCTCTTCAAAAAGCGTGGATGTGGACATCCCTCAACTAAAAGCCAATGACAAAACATTTTACAGGAAAAGAAAATAGAAAAGCTTATGAAAGAAGGCTAATTACCAGCAGAAGCCAAGAAGGGTGTTTTGTAGAGCATGGCACTATGAAGGAGAAGAAAGTGGCAATGAAAAGTTCACTCCTGGGCATCCTCAATGCCTTGGCTTCTTCAGTAGTCACACCCTCAAAACTTGAACCAGGATATTTTGGCCTTGTCCGAATTGTAAGACCTGATGAGTTATTTTTCTCTTCGCTTCTTGAATGCATTATGACAGTTGTGTTCTAAATTTAAGTTTTCCTGTTTGGGCTGCTCACAGAAGACCCATGTGGGCTGTCCTATCCCTTGGGGACAAAGCCTGGAGAGGGTGGCTCTTGATTCCACCTCTCTTTTCTCTGCAATTATATATATATATTTTCTGCCCCTAGAGTTAGTTTTCTTGGCATTTTGTTACTCAGCTTCCCTAGTACACCCTGTTTTCTTAGGAAGTACCAAAAAACTCTCTTTCATGAGGAAATGTGAAAGATGGTTGTTCTTTCTGTGTAATTCTGAAAGCCATTTCCAGACTCTTCTTCCAGTTTCTCACCTCTTTGAATATTTTCTCAGCATTTACTACACCCTCAGCAGCCAGAGTATTTGTAATTGAGGCACCCGAACCACAGGAAGATAAGGATTTATCCAAAGGTATGCAACATGCTAAGACTGGGTGCCCAGCCCTGACTCATGTGGGTGCTGCTCTTGCTTGAACCTTCATCCTTGGCCTTGCTTGGCTGTTTGCACCTGGCATGTTCACACCAAGATGGCTTCTGGGCTTGAGAATAGTCTCATGTCACACGATAGCATTTGTACCAATGGAGGTGCTTCCCATTGACCCTTTACTGACATTTTCTTTGTGTGAGATCTGGGTCTTCCAAGGACCAAGGGTATCCTGAGCCTACTAGGGAGCTCTGTTCCCTGCCCTGGTGAGGATTTTGGTTGTGGAATGGTAGTAGGAACACTGGGGGTTCTGGAACAAATTATGAGGATCAAAAGACAGTTTGTTGTAGGAAGAGCATGGAACTGGGATTCTGTAAACTAGATTTTAGTCATAGCCTTTCAGTTAATCAGTTCAATGGGCACTTCAGTCCCCTCATGTCAAAATGGGGGTATGAACCACATCACAGGGTTATTAGAAAGGGTGAATGAGATTGTGTTTGTAATGATGTCTACTTGTATCATTACTTGAACAATAAATGCTCAGTCAGTGGTCACCTCCTAGCAGGCTAGATGGTCTTTAAGGTGCCTCCTAGCACTAAAATTGAATGATTTTATTGTTAAAAGGAAATGTAAAATCTGTTTTTATGTAGATGAATAGTTTCCATAGATAAGAAAAGATAGATCCCCAGATAAAAAAAAAAAAAAGATCTCTTGTTTGTGAAACACCTTACAAAGGAATATTCACCTGGGATCCCTAGCCCACTCACCCTCATTCACCCCTCCCTCCAGGCCTAGAGGGCAGGTCTTGGCCTGCCAGTTCCCAAGTTCTCCCTAGTGCCTAGAACAGGCCTTGGCACAGAGTAGGCCCTGGATAGATATTTGGTGAACGATGAATGATCAGCATGACTGTCTTTGTAGGACATGAGACCCCAGCATCAGTGGTGGTCCACAGAGGTAAATGAAAAATAGCTGGGGACAGTGAAAGGCAGTCTTTGTTGAGGAATTGGCTTCCGTTGTCAGTTCTCCTAAAATTCACTGATCTAACTTAAACAAAACAAATAGTAATACTTGCCTGAATAGTAAGTGCAGCGTGGTACATTCTGAAAACAGTATTCCATTTTACAACAATCTGGCCTGACTGGCAAAACAAAAGTCGGGAAGGGGCTTCCATGAGTCACTAAATTTAGGAAACATAGTGTCATATTCTTAGAGACTCCTAATACACTTTCACATCAAAGGCTCTGAGAACTGCAGGAAGAGATTTATTTGAATGTAAGTCCTTGTTTCCCAAGCCAGTTGAATCTCTTTCTGATAATTCTTATTGACTTCCTAGGAATCTAGAATTCAGTAAAACACACTTGGGGAAATGCCCATCCAGGTGAATATGAATTATGTTGCAATCATGTTTTTTATTTCACATACAGTTCCAACTCTTTTCAAAACCAGGTTGTGATCCTCTGAAATGTCTCATTCTGGGCAACCAATTAAAATTTTAGAGGTGCATCGTTAGTGCCCTGGGAACCTCTAAATCCATCATACATCTGTGATGATCAAGCAGATACTGGTTTACTTCACCTAACTCAGCACGGGTATATTCACATTTTTCTTGTGTGTGATTTTAATGGAAACAAGGAAGTTCTGAAAATGAAATCTGTGATACTGAACCCAATATCTACATGACACAGATGTCCCTCTGCAGGAGTATAAAGAGGGACCCTGGGGAAAGACTGGAGGTGAGGGTGGATGAGCACCAAGTTAACCCTTTCTTCCTTCAATCTGGCCGTTGTTTACATTGAGGGCGCATCACATTAAGCAGATTTTACCTCCACGCTACAATGTTTTCTAATGCACGAATTAAAAAAATGCTTTGAAAACAGACTTTGTAGAGACATGTTGGCCAACCTTGATGTTACCAAATTCTTCACCTTTTGTTTTTTCAACTCCACAGCTCTAAGGATTGCCCAGATTGCTCTTGGAAAAATAAAGCTCCTACTTAGACTAGGAGTCGTTTCATTTTGAAATTGTAAAAGACTAAAGACACTTTTCTTTTTCTTTTAATTACTTCATTGTTGTTCAGTTACAGTTGTCTGCATTTCCCCCGCATCACTCCCCCTCACCCCAGCCAATCCCACCTCTATCCCTTGCTACCACCCTTCCCCTTGGTTATGTCCATGTGTCCTCCATAGTGGTTCCTGGAAACCCTTCCGCTCACTGTGCCCTCCCCCCTTCCCCTCTGGCTATTGTTAGATTGTTCTTAATTTCAATGTCTCTGGTTATATTTTGTTCGCTTTTTTCTTTTGTTGATTATGTTCCAGTTAAAGGTGAGATCATATGGTATTTGTCCCTCACTGTCTGGCTTATTTCACTTAGCATAATGCTCTCTAGTTCCATCCATGCTGTTGCAAAGGGTAGGATCTCCTTTCTCTCTGCTGATTAGAATTCCATTGTGTAAATGTACCATAGTTTTTTGATCCACACATTGATTGATGGGCACTTAGGTTGCTTCCAGCACTTGGCTGTTATAAATTGTGCTGCTATGAACATTGGGGTGCATAGGTTCTTTTGGATTGGTGTTTCAGGGCTCTTAGGGTCTAATCCCAGCAGTGGAATTGCTGGGTCAAAAGGCAATTCCATTTTGAGTTTTCTGAGGAAATTCCATACTGTTTTCCACAGTGGCTGCACCAGTCTACAATCCCACCAACAGTGCACTAGGGTTCCCTTTTCTCCACATCCTCTCCAACACTTGTCTGGTGATTTGTTTATGATGGCCATTCTGACCGGTGTGAAGTAGTATCTCATTGTGGTTTTAATTTGTATCTGTCTTGATGGCTAGTGATACTGAGCACCTTTTCATATGTCTGTGGGCCCTCTGTATGTCCTCCTTGGAGAAGTGTCTGTTCAAGTCTTTTGTCCATTTTTAATTGGATTTTTTGTCTTCCTGGAGTGGAGCCATATGAGTTCTTCATATATTTTGGAGATCAAACCCTTGTCCGAGGCATCATTGGCAAATATGTTTTCCCATATAGTTGGTTCTCTGTTCATTTTAATGCTGTTTTCTTAGCCATGCAGAAGCTTTTTAATTTGGTGAGGTCCCATTTGTTTCTTTCCCTTATGTCCCTTGCTTTAGGGGACATATCATTGAAGATGTTGCCACGTGGAATATCTGATATTTTTCTGCCAATGTTTTCCTTTAGGACTTTTATGGTGTCATGATGTATATTTAAGTCTTTTATCCACCTTGAATTTATTTTTGAGACACTTTTATTTTCTAATGCATTTTGAGAATCCAGAAATCAAACTTACCAGTTCACTTTGAAATCCCCAGGCCACTAGCTGAGGGGAGGTGACAACTGTGGTATCTTCCAAAAGCAGATGTTGGAGAGCTGGGTCACATCAAGTCCCCTGTCCCATCACCACATTGGTTGAGGGCTTATCAGGGTAGGTTTTATATTTGATGCACTTTGCAAACTTTTACTGAAGTTTATTTTTATTAAAACATCTCAAATCCATTGTATCATTTGGAATGTGGGATGGAGAAATACTAAACTGAATTACAGCAGGGTCTTTATTTTATTGTTAAGGATATGGCCTAAGTACCTCATTTATCTGGCATCACTGAAAAATCTTTTCTGCTGCTGATAGCACAGTGCCTTGCAATCTAAGAACTCAACAAATGTTTGCTGAATATGTGGTAGAATGAACTAAATGAAACATCTCTTCAAAAGCAGACCATTTTAAAAAGTGATAAACATTGGACTGATATACTTCTAAAGTAAATTCTATACATTCTTCCCTTCTGAGATACAGTGCACTGGATGTGGATTGGCCTTTCTCATCATAAACTGAGGCCATCATTTTGTTGAGGAAAAAATATAAGCTTTGATGTCAGGCTGACCAAACTTAAAATCCAGACATGCCCCCCTTTCTAGCTGTAGAACTTGAACACATTTCCTAACCTTGATGACTGGCTTTTCAATCTGTCCGGTGGAGGCTCTGTGCCTGATCTGATAGCATGGCTAGGTTAGTCAAATAATTAGTGGAAATTAAGTAGCTAACCAAGTGGCTTGCACATTTTCTAGCCTTGTGCTGCTCAGAACAAGGTCCAGGGGCCAGTGCAGCAGCGTCAGGCTCTCCTGGGAACTGATTATGAATGCAGAATCTCATACCCTGCGCCCCGCCCCCAGACATGCTGATTCAGGCTCCCAGGTGATCCTCATGCATGTTCAAGTTAGAGAAACACTGGCCTAGAGCTTCTCTTTTCTCTCCTATTTGAGAGAGAAAGCAATAAGCCAGTTTTAGGTAGTCAAGGCAGTTGACTCTCTGGAAAGATGCAGGGTCCCAAGCATCATAAGAAGTAATCTAAAACAGGAGCATTGGAACTTTTTTCTGTGTTCTCCATGTAGGGGGGTTAATTTGAGATATTGTTAATTTCTCAGCCATACACAACTGGGTGCAGACGCATCATTTTGGGGATATAAAGACAAGGGAGTCCCTCTTCCCCCAGAAGAACCGGGCTTTACATCTGTGCCCCATGGGTATAGGTGCCCTGGGAACAATTCAGGTCATCAGGCTAGGTCAGGGCGACAGAGCATCACACTCTCTCTGCTACCAGTGTCCAACCTTCCCCAGTGCTAACCCTGCACAGCATGGAGAGTCCAGTAGACCCCAAGGGTCTGAAGCAGAGCCAAGTTCAGTATGGAGACAGCACCAGGAGATGAGCATGGCCTGCTTGTTTCTGGGGAGCTGGTTCTACTTCCTGGTGATATTACTTAGTTGCCTTGGCAATCACTAATTTTTTAGTTTCCTGAGCAGATTGACCCTGGTTTTCAATGTGCCCCTTCTAACATCTTCCCACCATATTCTAAATTCTTGCTGCTTGGAATGTGGTGTGAGGAGTCATTAGTGTGGTTGGGAGCTTGCTGGTCACCCAGAAGCTTGGGTCTACCTGTACCCACAGAATCTGAATGTGAGTTTCACATGTTCCCAGATGATTCATGTGCACAGTAGAGTTTGAGAAGTGCTGGGCTAGTCTATGCCTAGTAAGTATTAATTCTTTCTCCTTGGTTAAACATTGTGTATAAAATAAAAACCTATAAGGCTCTGTGTAAGAGTTTGAGAAAAGAGGAGGAAGATTTCAGGGCAGGAATTTAGTGAGAACTATTTCTTCCATCTCTAGTCTAGGCCAGTTCTCTGAAAGACTAGGGTTGCTCCAGGGCGGACTTGCGTCTACCTGGGGAAGAACCTTACTGCTCCCAGCTCCTTTCTTCCTCAAGGATGTCTGCAGCCTCCAAGCCCTCATTGGAGACAGCCATGCTCTGTGTTGCAATCATCTGGGCAGCAAGAATATAAACAGTGCAGTGCTGCATTCAGCCTTGTTACATAACCAAGCTCTGGAGTCATACTTTCCAGATGTTGTATCAACATGCTCCCTGCTTCTTGCACTACCTGTTTCTTTAGCCATATTCAGCTTTTCTGGGAAAAGGTCAAAGGCAGGCTCTGAGGATAGCCAGGTGCTTTACATCTTCTGGGAAAATACCTTTTTTGAGATCATTCTGAGTTGTGTTTGTTTTCCTGGAGTCTCTGAGTGAATTTTTCTATCTCTGAAATCTTCCTTCCTCCTACTCTCCCTCCCTCCTTCCTTCTTGTAGAAGCCACGTTTAGGGCCATGGGAGCCTCAGTTTTGTTGCTCACTTGTATGTGTGGAGTTTAGCTCCTATCTCTGAGGAATTTGGGTGTGAACCTAGCTCATGTTCAAGGGTTAGGGGCTGGAAGGGAACACCACACTTACAGTTAGCAGCATTGGGTCAGCAGGGTCCCCTTGTAGTTCCTTACCACTTGTGAATCACTCCAGGGCCACACATAGGAAATCAGGACAAGGTGATAATTTATAGACACATGCATATCTCTTAATTTTTCCTGCTTTCCAGGCACCCTCCTGGTGGAGGGGAGGTGTGGAAATAGAAAGGACAACATTTTAGCCCTCAAGAATCACACTCTGAGGGCAGGGGGAGAGAAATCCAGCTACTTCCATAGAGTGATGTGCGCATGGGGCCTGATGGGAGCCTCAGAGAGTCAGGATGGGTGGTAGGGTGCTGCTAAAGACAGGCTTCCAGGAGGAGGTCGTGTTTGAGTTGACAAGTGTCTCCAAAGGAAAACAATTAAATTATGTCATTCCTGGGAGTAGGATGGTGTTCATTTGAGAGGTGGGGCAGTGAAACAGTACAGCCTGTTGTACATTAGCACAACATGCAACTTCCTTCTTCCCACTCTGGCCAGCACAGAATTCATCTTGCAGCCCTTGTTTCTCCTTCTCATTAGAATACATTTTTCAAAAGGATCACATGAAAGAAATTTGTTTTTAGTTGCCTGATGTCATCCTTGGACCATCTAACAACATGGCTGGCTATGCTCCGTTTGTCTCATGAGGACTTTTTTCTGTGCATTGTCTTGCTTTCATCTGTCATGAGTAAGGAGTAATTTTGCACCCATTTCCTGCTCTAATTCATGTTCCAAACACTGGATTTCATATAGAAGAGGGCCTGGAAGAACAAGAAATTCAGACGTAGCTGGAAGGAAAATTGGAGGTGAAAATTGCCATTTTAACCAAAATGGCAGTTGTTTAAGTCATTTTGGTGACAAGGTTATTTTTAAGTGGTGATAGATGTCCCTCAGTTGGATCACAGTATTAGAAGAGTTCTTTGGGGCATAAAACCTTTATTTCCCTTTAGTGAAGGGTTCATTCTTGCTCCTAAGAAATGTGTGTGGGACATTGGTAGGCTGCCCAGCACGTGGCAGATGTGTGGAGGAGGTCCCATGAATCTGCCCAAAGCTCCAGTGATATGGAAACTTAGAACAGCTTAAGTACATGTAGCTTTTATGTCAATGTCTGACTTTTTTCAATTGTAAGAGTCATTTAGGAATACATACTTAGCCTAGATGATTGAAATTCTGTGTACTGAACTGTAGAAAGTTAAAGTCCTTCTTCATTCACACCTCAGCTCCTCCCTTTGCACACTCCAGGAAGATGGCCATTGTAAACAGGGTGGCTGGGAGGGCAGGGTTTTCCATGACTTTTTTAATTCACTCACAAGTATCCATGACTAAAACACAAATTGAATGCCTTTGACACTTCATTTTGCTACTTGCTAAACTTGTGCTCCTGATTTTTAAAAAAATTTTTTCTGCATATCATTTTGTCTAGACTTTATGTTGACATGTGTGATGAGGAAAGGCCTTAGGGTTGTGACAAGTTTTACTTCAGCTCTTGAATGAACTTAGGAGTTGCCCCATGCATATGTGGAATGTCAGAGCTCCGTGGGCCAGCCGCCTTTACACTGCAGCAGTGTGGGTGTTCGTGGTCAATGGCAACTGCCTGGCATCCCCAAGAGCTGGCACAGCCTGGCCATGCAGGTTTCCCCTGCCTCTTAGCTCGTCTGCACATGGTCGCTCTCCTGCAGGTTTCCCCCAGTACTTTGTATACCTAGTGGCATCAGTACCAACACAATGAAGAAAAGCAGCAGTGTTCTCCAGCATCTTCACTTATTTCTCCTTTTCTCTTTGCCTTTTTTATTACCGCTGTTTCATCTGGGAAGAGACAAGTGAATTGGAGGGCTTTTCGGATGCTGCTCTTGAACTCCGAGGTAGAACAAAGTCAGAGCCTCCTCAGGAAGAGCAGGGGTGGTTGGTTCCCCCAGGTTTGCCCTGGGCTCTGCACCTGAGTGCCACTAAGGCCCAGAAACCTGAGTGAGTCTGGACCCCAGCCCCGTCCTGGGTCAAGGTCCACTTCCACTTCGAGGCCCAAACTTGCCTCTCTGACACCTTTCTTAGCTGACTTGGTGAGTGAGATTTTGAGATTTAACTGAACACCTGAGGCATTAAATGTGCTGTGGCTACAGTGTCCCAGCTGCTGATTCCAGATGGACACGTAGCAGCTTCTGCTTTCAGAGTCCATTCTGGATCTTGCTGTGATGTTGGGCTAGTTTCTCTTGTGTATGAACATTTTCTTTCACCGTTTTCAAGCCAATAGCAGAGAGGTGCCTTGATGACGAGTTTAAATCCTGTCAGAGCCTTAGAAATTTGTGAAACCTGCCCCTGCTACCCCTGCCAATAGACTTTACATTTTAAAGGGAGTGCGGAGGGACAGGGCGATGCTAGACATCTGAGCTGAGCTATAGGGTTTCAGTATTGGGGTGCAGGAAGGAAACTTCATTCTGTATTTTCTGATGTAGTTCATTTATCCAGCTCATGTTTTTAAAATGGGGAACTGTTCATGGATGACAAAGCTATTAACCTGAAAATTCTCTACCCCCGAGTTTTCCTGTGGTTTTGTTACAGGGTCACAGGGCTGCAGACAGATGTCCTTCCAGGGCCAATATATTCCTGAGAAAGTTTGAAGTAAAGGAACAGCTGTTGCTTGCTCCTCTTCTAAGCCATGCTTACTGGTATTCCTGACACTTAAGTATTCTCACTCAAGAGTGAGGGTTTCCTCCTCTGCAGGTTGAAGGGAGTTGCTGTGGAAGATTCTTGGCTGCAGCCTTCTCCTCCTGCTACATCAGCATGCTGCCTGTCCTCACTGTCTTCCAGAAGGAGAGTCAGCAAAGGCTTGTAATAACACACTCTGGTGTTTACCAGGCTGTGGCCTGTCAGTGTATCTGGATGTGGAAGGAGGCCTGGTGTTTCAGATGTGTGATTTACACATGGTATCTGCACTGCACAGAGGTACAGCATCACCCTGTCATCTAAACACACTAACAGCGTGTGATGGCATTTTGTCAAAGGCCATACATAAGTGCTGAGGGAGAGGTTTGCTTTATTTTGTGGGTCATGGGGCCAGTGTGCTGGCAGTCAAATCACCTGCTTCTGGGGCACCTACATTTTGTCCAAGCTCAAGGAGAGCATCTGTTTTGATTTCATCTTTTTGTAAAGAAAAGGTCTTTGTGTCATTGTGCTCAGACCCACTCGCCCTCACACCCATATCTGTTTCTAGCCCTTTCACACATGAAAAGTCAGTCTTTCCTCTGCCAAGTAGACCTGTTTATCCTTCTTTCCCACCAGATGAGGGATGTTTTAAATGAGGAATGGGAAGGTAGTGGCCTGGCAGTGTCCCCAGCGCAGGCTTTCCTGAGTGTAACACTCTTAGGACCAGTCTTCCAGCTAAGTATCAGAGAATCCCGTTTAGGTTCGAAGTAGGACGTGTATATTGGGGGGATTCTACATTCACCACCAAATAGGAATGAAATGAAATGTTCTGAAGAGGTGGGGTCATGGTCCCACTCCAGGTGGGTTGAATGGCTGGGACAGACCTTACCTTGCAGTACCGAGGCCTCCTCTTGGCTATACTCATGGTGCTTCCATGAGAATGTACCATGTATGGGATTTTACCAAGAACACACATGCTGGTGAATTTCATGGTCTGTATGGGTTGCATGGCTCTGCTAGTAGAACAGTTACATTCTGCTAGGGATTTGTAACACCTGAACCAGAGTTCACAGTTCTCCTGTTTACTCAGGCACATAAATACCAGGAGAGCACTAGTGTCAGGGGGATTAGTGAAGACAGGACCCTAGATCCTATGTCTATGCATTTAGCTGGAAAGAGAGATGAGATAAAGGCTCAGAAGCAACTAGAGAAGGCAAGGAGGTACCCAGAGCTTACATCAACAGCTAAGGAAGGGAGGACGGGAGAATGCCTGCAGCTACCTTGGGGGAGGGGGACTCGAAGGCATCGGCGTTGGCCCCTCATGCGAGCAAGTGGGGTGGTCCCTTTGATAGGAGAGTATTTCCCTGTGTAATCTGAGCTATGGGTCATAAAGCAGTCAAATAAAAAAATCCAATCTTGAAAATGTCTAGCAGTTCAAAACCTCGGGTTCAGTTGTGCCAGTGGGAGCCGTAAACCAACCAGAAACTCAGTCGTTCTGACTCCCTTTGCACAGCAGCTGAGGAGGGTCCAGGCCACCACAGTGGCCCAGGGGCCACCTGACCAGAAGTGGGCCTGGCAGAGATAATAGTGAGGAGAACCTCAGGGTCTTTGCCTAAGAGGCAGACTTCTTTAAATGTTTCGGTGTCTTAGCAAAATTTTAAAACTTGAAGTCTTCCTTGATTTCCAAGTGAGTGTGACTGGCTGGGTGGCTCCCTCCTTGCAAATCCCAGAATCATCTTGTTTCTATATCTCCTTAATCACTAAGTGATATTCTTATTTCTATTCTGCTTCCCACGGTGGGACTTGCTGTGTTTACAGAAAAGAAGCCAAAGGGAAAAGGATGCTTCAGGGCAAACCAGCCAGGCAAGGGCTTGAGCCACTCCCCTCACTCCTGTGACACAAACGGTAAAATAGATTCAGATCCCAGTCACACCTCATGCTTGCTGACAAGAAAGAGTTGTAGTGGACTGCCTTTCCTCTCCGAGTTGCTGTGATGGGGCTAAGTCACACACTTTTGGGGGTCTCTTGTTCCCTGACAGCTCTCCCCTTCTTGCTGAGAAAATAGAATTGTTTTTTGGGCACCTCACTTCTGAGGAGTGTGAAGCCTTTTACTTTTGGGTCACCAGGCACCCCAGCTGGGGCAGTAAAGCTGTGTTCCCAGTCTTTCAGGAAGCAGATGTTTCTCAAGCTCTGCTTATGGCTCCTTTGCTCTCCCATTCTGTGCACACTGGCCAGATTCTACCTGCTTGCTTCTATGTTCTTTTGCCAGAAGACTTACCGTGAGTCAGATCACTTTGCTCCCCAAGTGGCAGACTGGAAGGTCAGGATGTGAGTGAGGCCTGGGAGCAGCCCTCACCCACTGGCAGATGGGAGTTGATGTATCACCCCTTGGGTGGGATGCCCACAGTGGTCCCCTGCTTGATAACACAAGGTCTGTTGGCTGCCTTCCCCCATGTCTCAGGTCCTTCTTCTTCTACCCTACCTCCCACATTAATTACTTGCACCATTTTTTTTTCTCTGAGTGTCTGTTCTGTAGAATCTTCAGGTCTGGGCTGATGGGGTGAGGCAGCTGTGCCATCAGAGCCCCTACTGAGCTACTCTTGGGGTTGAAAGCCACCTTCGAGGGGAGAGAAATACTGTCTAGTTGCGTGCTCCGTGTGCAATTCTTCACTCTCTGTGTTTGTTGTATTATATATTATTGTTGAAATTAATCACAAGTAAGCATTTTCTAGTAGAACTGCCTCACAAAGAAATCAGCACCTCAGGCTTAGCACTGTTCCTGAGACTAACACCTAAAATTCAAACACAGTTTGCTATCTCAGCAATGCCCAGCCCTGCCCCACCCCACCCCGCTACTCATTCATGGGCAGACCTGCCTCACTGCAAGCCCTTCTTGTTCCTCTGTGGATGCATTCTAAATGCATGGCACTGTTAGAAGTGTGGGGATGTGAGAATGAATATAATAGATTCCTTGCCCTGTAAGAACTGGAGTCAAGAAGGTGAGAGTGTTTAAAATACTCAACAATGACAATGTACAAATACTGACAAGTCAGAGCTGGCTGACTTGGTGGGTGGAGCGTGGGTCATGGGGACCTGGTGATGGCAGTGATGGGGTACTGGGGGAGGGCTCAGAGAGACACAGGAGGAGGTACTGGAAGGGTTTGGGGAATCTGGACAATGCGGTCCTGTGTCACTCACACCTAAAGAACTGGTGCACTGTGCTTGTTAAAGGGAAGTGGCTCCTCCCCAAGCTGGGGGATAGGGTTGGGGATCCCCAGGGTGTCCTCCTACAAATTGCCTAGGGGAGTTCTCCTAGGCTTGCCTTGCTCCTGCAACCTATTTTCAAATGATTTTGCAAATAATCCATGCCTGGTAGCTGTCGGCATGGATGAGGAAAGGGGGTCCACTGAGTTTGCTCACCTGTTATTATGTTTGCCTAAATCTGTTGGCATGTCAAAGCTGCACCTGGAGCCAAACGTGTCTAAATAAAAGCTGGGCCAGAGAAGCACCATCGCCTGTGTCCTGTGCTGCAGCCATTTGTGGCTTTGTTTTCTGTGGGGCACAGACAGTTCAGGCTTTGTCATTTGGAGAGGTGATGTGCGTGTGATTTTTTGTTTATTTGTTTGTTTCAAAAATATGGTGATTTACTAACATCATAAAGGTCAAGTTATGAAATTAACATGAGGGATGCCTGAGTGGAACTTAAAAGATTATTTCCACCCCATTTAGGAGATTGTTGCTGAATCACCTTCCTAGAGTTCTTGGATCTGGACATCTGTTCATTTTTCTGGGAGAGATGTTGTCCCTCGTTTGGTTCGTGCTATGGTCATTTTGCCTCAAGTGAGCTGATCTTATCCACACTGTGTGTTTCTGGCTCTGTGTCAACATCCTACATAGGCATTATCACCTTTGCTTGTTCTCTCTCTCTCTCTCTCTGGTGGACATGGACAAGGTGTCCTACAAATTTAATTCGTTTTTGACACTATTTACCTGGAGATAGCATCAGATCCCACAGGTTAAGGGCACAATGCCACAAAGACTGCCCCCCACTTCAGACACCAGTTGCAAGTCCAGGTTGTTACACATGCTTCTGATTGGCTATAAATGAAGGTTCACCCCCACACACACACACCAGGTTTGAATAATTTATTAGCATGGCTCATAGAACTCAGAGAAACATTTACCTAACTTTTTTTAGGTTACTTTAAATGCTATTATACATGTCAATTACATCTCAATGAAAAATGAAGTATATTACCAAGGATGCAGGTGTAAGCAGGTGAAGAAATACATAGGGTGAGATGTGGAAGGGTCCTATACATAGGAGCCTCTGCCCCATGGAACTGGGCGCACCATTCTCCTGGCACACAAACGCGTTCACCAACCTGGAAGCTCATCAACTCTTGTTGTTCAGGAGTTCAG
This sequence comes from Macrotus californicus, assembly GCA_007922815.1. Classification (NCBI taxonomy): domain Eukaryota; kingdom Metazoa; phylum Chordata; class Mammalia; order Chiroptera; family Phyllostomidae; genus Macrotus; species Macrotus californicus. The sequence goes on along the minus strand of VMDR010007296.1, from coordinate 471 downwards.
ATAGACCTTAATTTGCAGCCCCCACCTTCCCCTTCCCAGAAATTGGTGGGTGGGGTTAAAAGTTTCAGTCCCTCTAATCACTTGGACCTTCTGGTGACCAGACTCATCCTATGGCTATCTATGAGCTAAGTCACCTCATTAGTACGAACCAAACTCAGGTAGGCTCAAAAGGGGCTCCTTAAAAATAATAAAAGACAGAAAGAAGGAGATCCTACCCTTTGCAACAGCATGGATGGAACTAGAGAGCATTATGCTAAGTGAAATAAGCCAGGTGGTGAGGGAGAAATACCATATCATCTCACCTCTAACTGGAACATAATCAACAAAAGAAAACAGCAAACAAAATACAACCAGAGACATTGAAATTAAGAACAATCTAACAATGGCCAGAGGGGAAGGGGGAGGGAACAGCGTGGGGAAGGGTTTCCAGGAAACACTATAAAGGACACAAGGACATAACCAAGGGGGAGG
>VMDR010007295.1:0-41301 GCA_007922815.1 Macrotus californicus | reverse complement strand
AACCATCTGGGCCTGGTGCTGTGTATTTTTGGAAGGTTATTAATTATTGATTCAGTTTCCATACTAGATACAGCTCTATTCAGATGATCTGTTCCTCCTTATGTGAATTATGGTAATTTGCATCTTTTAAAGAAATAGTTCAATTTATCTAAGTTATCGAGTATGTGGGCATAGAGTTCAATATAGGATTCTTTGTTGTCCATGAAATCAGTAATGATGACCCCTCTCCAATTTCTGATATTAGTAATTTGTGTCTTCTCTCTTTTCATCTTGGTTAGGTTAGCCTGGCTAAAGGTTTGTCGATTGTATTGACCTTTTCAAAGAACCATTTTTGGTTTCATAGATTTTCTCTGTTGTTTTCCTGTGTTCAATTTCATTGATTTCTATTTTCTATTACTCTTTTTCTTCTTGTGTCTCCTTCTTGCCTTCTTCTACTTGCTTTAGGCTTAAATTGCTCGTTTGTTTTTGGTCTTCCCTAAGAACGCCTCCTTAGAAAGAATCTGTTTCACCTGCAATCCACTATTATTGTACTGGAGCCGTTAGTGTGGTTTTGAGGTGTGGAAAATGGAAAGCACTCTATAATCTTTTGATTAAATCTTAGCTTTTAGTGTGCCTGGGTCCTTGGGCTGTGACCTTCAGAAACATTTCTTATCTGTTTCCTTCCCTCTGTGGTGAAACAGGAAGGCTAGAGGGGGCTAGAGTGGGAGAGATGTCCTCTCCCTGCGTGCGATAAGGCTCTGGTAAAATCTTTTCCCCTTAAAGTCAGGCCTTTGTTATAGAAAACTCTATGGCATATCTCACAATGTTTACTGTCCCTCATCCCCTCAGTAGAGCCAAAAGCGTATGATTCTTGCCTCTTCACAGTGAGAACCTGGTCAGGTCCCTGGAAGTAACACTCCAGGGACACTAACACTCCAGTAACACTCCAGTGTGAGCCCCCCAGAGAAGACTATGGCCCCAGAAGTATCTCAGTCTCACACAATACTAGTCCACACTAAGCCCCCAGCGCTTCATCAAAATTACCACTTAAGTGGCTTCTGCTCTAGGTAAGGCAATCTCAGCCATGATGGTATGGATTCTGTGGTCTCTCCAGGTCTCAGGGTGGTGGTTTCCCTATGACCTCAGTTCTGCAAAAAATCCAGGAAAAGATCAGTAGTTTTCAGTTAGTTGGTGGTTTTCTTGTTGCAAAAATGGGAGTAATGACTTTTAAACTCTTTACATGTTGGAGCTGTAACTGGAAGTCTCTCTATGTTCCTTAATGTATTCCCTAATTTTCTTGCAAGGATGTAAACTTAGGAAAGCAGGGCTTTGTCTATTTTATTTACTGTTATATCTTAAGCAACTAAAATAGTGTTTGACTCAGAGTGGGTGCTTAATAAGTATTTGTCAAATTAATCAGTCAGTTGATATTCACTGAGCATGTCGATATACTAAGCATTGCCCTTGGTATGGCGAGTAAGTGAAACTGAAAGAATCGTATGTCTGTAGTCGTTACAGTTGTGGGACAGGGCATGGTGGACACACGCTTTAAATGGAAATAACAGTGAACTATGGATCAGAGCATGGGGGTGTTGAAACATAGAAGACATGCACCTAAACTAGCCTGTGCAGGAGGGAGGCCAGGCATCGCCAGAGAAGGGAACCATCACTGAGTTGAGTTGTAAAGGATGAGTAGCTGCTGGCCAGTCAGGGGGAGGATGATCCTGGTGAAGGGGACAGCGTAGCCCTGTAAAGTCCATGTTGGACAACATGCAGTGTGATTTCCTCACCCACCTCGTGTTACGTTTAATACTCCGTAGGAGGCAGGCACAAGGGACTCATTTCAAAGATCCAAAAGTTTAAGTGACTTGACAAAATGTCCCCAATGCTGAGTGATGGAACAATGCTGTTTGAGTCCAAAGCCCTTCTTCTTTCTGCTACAAAGATGACTAAAGCACGACTCAGGGTCTGGTGGAGGAGCCAAACCCATAAACAGATCTTTATGGTACCAGTGCTGCCTTTGCATTTGCTTCATTGTTGTTTCTCTTTAAGGCTGCAGCCCTAGAAGTCATGAGCTGAAATTCAGGGCTGCTTTGCAAATGCCCACAAACCACTGGGGGGAGTTTTGTCAAAGAAGGCGGGAAAGAAAAATAAATGTGGGCTTCTGCTCTTTAAACTTCAGCCCAGTGAGGCGGACTTCCCGGAACGCTCCGGGCTGCTTCAAAGGCCCATTGTGGAAAGTCTCCAGATGTGCGTGGAAAGCCTCACGGGGGAGCTTCCCAGTGAAGAGGCCTTTTAAGCTTGAACTGAGATGAAGGAAGTTGACGTGATGAATCCTACCAGGTGGCCTGTTTTCTGAAGGAGCCCAGATTCCACCATAACCTTAAGAAGGCCGGGGGTGGGGGGAATTAGCCAGTTCAGATTCCTTTGCCCAATACTGCATCTTCTTTGATTGCAGAAAGCAAGGGTCTTTGTTGCTGGAGCGAGGGGTGGGGGGTGGGGCGCATTCACCAAATGATTTATCTACCTGTAAATTGTTAGTGACAGTCTGGTCCTTCCTCCAACACTTCTTGTGAGGGCTTGAGGGGGGTTTCAGGGTTGGAAAAAGTCAAGGCCCTGAGTGATTCTTGCTACATCCTACAGTGACGCTGCCGAGTGTTCTGAGGAGCAGCATCCTCTGGATCTTTGCTCTGAGGCTCTGCCCTGAGTCTCTGCTTAAGCTGTCTGCCCAGTGCCCCATCTGCCTTGGATCTGAGACCCCATCTTCTTCTTGCTATACACAGCGAAGTCGGAGAGACCCAGGTCTAAATCCCGGCTCTCTGATCAGCTGTGTCATCTTGAACAGAGTAACTTCAACTGGACCGACCCTCAGTTTCCTCATCTGTAAAATGAGGGTAATCTGAGGCTATGACAGGGGAATGAATTGTTCAGTTGGCACACACCATGTGCCCAGCACAGTGCCTGGCACAGAGTAAGGATTCAGTTTGTTTTTGTTCCCATATCCTTCGATCCAGTCATGTGGGAAGGCAGGGGCTGCCCCGTTTGGCCTTTGAAAGTTCCTCTGTAGCTTTTTAAATCTTGTCCCTGCAGCGTCCACATGCGCTTAGCTAATTATTTTGAGATCACAGTGTATTTAGGGGAAAGTCCTTTGGGCTACAGCTAAAATTAGGCCTCTCTTTTGCTCCTCTGTTTACCACCCTCCTTCCTATTTTAACTAATTAGAGGCATTGACACTAAGAAACACTTGAGAAAAGTGGGAAGAACAGATGGGCGTTGTTCTAGATACCAGCAGCTGCTCCCTGTCAGCATGCAGGCATGGAGAAGGGTGCCCCCGAGTCGAGGTGGGGAAGCAGGAACAGAGCCTCGGAGAAGAAGGAGTGATGCCAGAGTCTGTCTGCAGCTTGGCAAGGGGAACGGAGATGGGGACTTACCACTGTGTCCTCCACCTTCCGCTGAAAGGGGCAGGGCGGGAGGGCGGAGAGAGCAAAGGAAACAGGGAAAGAGAGGTCATGGGAAGGACGGCTTTAAGAAGTTTAGCTGGCTGGTTAGTTGTTTAATTGGTTACTTCATGCAAACTATTACTCCCACCCGGACCACCACAGTATTCTCCCCACCGGCCTGGCCGCATGCTCCAGGCCTGCTTGCTCCTCCCACGGAACCAGACAGGACATGGGAAAAATGCCGGTTCCACCCCCTACAACTCCTGCAATAGGTTTCCACCCTTGCATTTAGGGAAAATTCTAGAACCCACACAGAGCCCCCCAAGAGCCTGGATGTGCCCTTTTGTTGACTTCCTTCACTGGTCTTTCTTTCCTGGACCCAGATTAGCATGAGTTTTATCTGGGTTCCAATATCTTCCAGCTGTGTCAATTTGGGCAAGTTACTTCACTTCTCTGTGCCTCCTTTTTATCTGAAAACTGGGGGCAAGAGCAGTAATTAATTCACAGAACTAATGTGAGGGTTTAATGAATAAATATTTTTTAGGTCTGCAGAATAGTGACTGGTACATAATAACTGCTCAGTAAGTTTTATCTATTGTTATTATCATCACTGCTGTAATTATTATTATTCCTATTATTCCCGTAGCTCTAAAGCTGCCCCTCCACCTCATGCACCAGCTTTTTATTGATCCAAGTCCTCCTCGTCCTTCATCCGTGAGCTTAAATGTCACTCTTTGAGAGAAGTATTCCCGGATGCCTTCAGTCTAAGCTAGTGCTCCTCACGTAATGTGCTCCGGCCCTTTGTGCTCCCATCCACTGTACTTAGTGCAGCACCTCAACACAGATATTTTTGTGAATGTTTGTTTACTGTCTCCCTATTAAGGCTCTAAGGTTCCCAAGGGTGGGAACCATGCTGATTTTGTTCACCAGTGCCTGTTAGAAACTAAGGTCATGACCAGCACATAGTAGGTATTCAGTAAATGTATGTGAATGGGGGGAAGAGGAAGAAAGGGAGGAAGGAAAGGGGGAGACAGGAAGAGAGGGCCAGGGGAAAAGGAAGGGAAGATCACTGGTGAAAGCGGAAAAGTCAGCATTTGTGCTGCCTGTCACTAGAACCATCAGGTAAAGACAGGATTGAATCTTCATGGGGGCTTTTTTCAGATGCCAGCAATCTGAGAAGACGGCAGGTTATGTGCCCTCAAAAACCATCTTCACATCTCATCTCAAGCAGGCCTCTTTTTATAGGGAAAAGGAAAGAGTATGTAGGGGCTTGGAAAAGGGTTAATCAGATAAGAGTTATAGTCCCCTGGCAGTTTTCCTAGTATTTCTTTATCTGCTGGTCATGCATTCCAATTCCTGAATAACAGCTTTCCACATGCATTAATCACTTAAGCCTATCAACTATGACTGAAGCTAAAATCTTTAACTCTTGAGTTCCTCTATCATTTGGAGCAAAGAAAAATACTTCCAAAGCCCACTCTCTATGGAATCCATTTTCTCCCACTCCTTCAGATATCAAGGGCTGCATAGTACTTTCTTGCCCCTTGCTCCCTCTGTCCACACTTACCTTTCCCACACCCTTCCCGTCCCTTTGGAACCCTGCCCTAGACTCCCCCATTGTGTAGCTCGTTGATATGAAGAATTGCTTTCTAGTATAATGCCAATCCCCTAGTCCCTTCTTGTTAATAAATGTGTAAGCATTTGCCTTCTACAGACGCTCTCTTAATTAAACTGTCTTGTAGGATGAAAATTCCAGGCAGTGAGTCATAGAGATGGGCAAGCTTTTTGGTGTCACCCATTCACTGGGGATCTTCCTCTTTAATGCCCTTCATCTAACACGACAGAACTTTTCAAATACATCATGGCAGAATGGGGAGTCAGGAGACTTTCCACCTGACCTCATCTTTGCTGGCTCTCTGCCTGCCTCCTTGATAAAGTCTAAGCCATTCCGTCAGCCGGTGCCTGCGGCCGGATGGCTGCTAGAGTACTTGTGCTGCTGGGGTGTCCCCTGGGGCTACAATTCACACAGCCTCTTCCCTGGATGTTGGCTTCCAGCATGAGGACTGATCTCACTTTGGCCCACCTCTCAGGAGACCTGGGAACTTGTATCTCACAGGTTGGACCACCCAGAAAGGTTGCCTGGAACATCATTTTCATTTTTAGGAAAAAAATACAAAAATATGTTTTGAAGGATGAAAGAGGAGGACATGAGACAGTACAATATCAAGAATGTTTTACCAAGGATTACAGTGTTGTATAACAAATGGATTTGAAGTGGCCTGCTGTGGGGTTGCCAATTCTAGTGCTTAGTTATAATGTACGTGTAAACCAATGTGCTCCCATTTCAAAATAAAAACAACATCCCAGGTCATAGAGATGTTTGCAGAGATACATTTATCTAGCAGCTTAGAATCAAGCCAAAAACAACACAGATTTCCCTCTCTCAGGAACACACTGAGATGTTTTGCCTCTAGATCTCAATCTAGAATTGCACTGTCCTAAAGACAATCCAGAGTCTGAGCTGAAGTCTAAGTAGTTTCTGGCCCTAGTTCAGCACCTATCAGTTCTCAAAATAATAGTCCCAAGAAGGGTGTCTTCTCTTCCTGACAGTAGTGGTTCCCTAAGGAGGAAGAGTGGGGTGCCCTGAAGTTCAGAGCTACACTAAGACTCATGTTCTTCACACCTAGGAGAAAACTTCCTGGGGAAAGAAGGGTCCAGCTCATTATCACAGCTTCCTCTCTGCAGGGCCTGGGCCCTTCCTCACTCAAGGAAAACTTCATGGAAATAGCATTTTAGGTTGACCACTTACTCATCTGTTCATTCACCAAATATTTATTGGGTGAGCACCATCAATCTGCTAAGCACTGAATGTCAACATGAACTGTAGACACAGCCCCTAGCCTCATGGAGTTGATATTCCAATGGAAAAAAAAAACCACAATAGAAAAACAATCTCACATATAACCAATACTTATTATCAGGGCTTAACGGGGAGGTAGTACAGCGTGTGATGGAAGTATTTGGATGGGATTCAAGATCTGTAAAATGTGGATGGTAATCCTACCTTCAGAGTGGTTAAGCTGGTGGCTTAGGCGGGGTGGGAGATGTAGTGGTGGGAGAGGTTTGCCCTGGAGGGGAGATTTTACCACCAACATATTGCAAATGGGTGTGATAATGAAAAGCACATGGACCTTTTGCAGGTCTAAAGAAAATGAGATTTTAATTCTCTGCAGACAGCACCCCATGCCCCCATTGCCCACACCTTGTGTGAACAGCTCCCACCCCCCTGCCCTTTGGTATACCACTCAGTTAAGTAAATGGATTTTACTCCCTGGCTTTGAATCCTGGATCTCCCACCCTGAATCCTGAGTGACCTTACACAAGTTCCTTAATTTCTCTTCACCTCTTTTTTTCCCCTGGAAAATGGGGGTAATAACGATAATATCCATCTTTTGCAGTTCCTGGGGATGTTGGTAAGATGGCATGTATACTCTTGCTATGGTGCCAAACATATAGGGCACCAAAATGTTAGCCATTGTTACCAATGTGTGCTTAATGAGTGGTGAGGATTCTAATTTCCATTTCTGTCTTTTCCACAAGGGCAGAAGTAAGACCTGGTCCTGGAGTGGGAATGTGATGCGGATGAGTGAGAGTGGGAAGTGGAGGAAATTTCCTTCCAGTTTCTGATTTAAATAGGCCTCCTCATCTCCATTCCAGACTTGAAAAGCTACCAAGCACCCCTTGAATTACCTGTGCACATCCTGCACACATTCCTCAGTGGAGCCCCCCGACCTCAGATACCACCACGTAAAAGCTTATGTGGCTCCAGGTGCCATAGCTTCTTGCTCCAAGATATCTCTGCACAGAGGTCCTAGTGGTTTTCCACAGCCTCATGCTTCTTTCTTGACACACATTTCCATGCCCTTCCATCTCCTCCTCACCACCTTAAGGAAATGGACAGGCCTCTGTGGAAAGCTGCAAGGCACACACACTGAGTTGGGTGTCCAGAGTTTGCATTTGAACTCCCCGGTTGTCAGAGCTTCTGCTGCTTTAAAAAGGAAAAAAAAAAAAAAAGTGCCTTCACATCTCAGGTGTAAGTGCCAGATCTTATAGCACTTATAAGGACAAATCCATTTCTTACTGAATAATGGAGCTTAAAACCCACATGACTGGCTGATGTAAGCTTTGGCCAGGTCTGTGAAGAATCCCTGCAACCTGTTTCTCTCGATGTTCTTTTCTGGTAGCTATTGTCCTCTAAACAGGAGGAGACCAGGCTGAGTCTCTGCCTCTCTTGTTACCCACTGACCCTGAATAAACACTTTCATATCTGAGGAAGCTAACTCTATGCAAAGAGCCCCAAGTACCAGTCCTCACTATACCTCTACCCAAGTGGGTCCCATGCCTTGGCCATGAAATCTAAAAGTTCTTTAGTGTTTCAGACACCTTTCTCCCTAACACCCCCATCGAGCATCACCAAAGCCTCCTGAGCACCTGTCATATCTGCGTGCACCTCCCTCATCCACCAGCGCCATCCTAGTCCTCTGGGCCTCTGCTCTTGGCCCCTGCCATGCTGAATGTGGCAGAGCAGCCAGATGGTGGAACCTCTGGCTGCCCAGTGCCCTGGGAAAGGAGATTTCAAGGTCTGAATGCTGTGCCCCCTGCCTGCCTCTCAACTCTGTCTTATCCACACCTGCCCTCACTCTATCTGCTCCAACCACACTGACCTTCTCATTCCATAAATGCGTCATTTTCCCTTCTTCCATGGGGTTCCTTCTGCTGGGTGTGTCTGCTCCATCCTTCACCTAGTTAATATCTGTACACCTTCTGAATGTCAGCTAAGCCATAACATAACATACAGGATGAATACATACATGCATGCATGCATACATACATATCATACACACCACAATAACCATAAATAACATGAGACAGTGCAGGCTTAGGGACACTGAAACCCTCCCTTGCCTTGGTGCCCTGAAACAGCATGAGGGAGGAGAGGACCCCCATCTCTCAGATTCTGACTGCTCTCCCACAGAGAAAGGAAGGGTCTAACCAGAAAGCTGTCTGCAGCCACCCTTGTCACACTGCTCTTCTCAACCTTCTAAGCAGAGAGGGGCTGGGGGGGAGGCAATGGACAAGAAAATTTCTCATTCTGTCCTTGCTTCTAACCTCACACATTATTTCTTGATTATCTGGCAGAGATTAATTTGACTTATGCAGATAAACTAGCGAAGCTTTCCTGCCCAAGCTACCAAACATAGCCTCACCTATTTAGCCATATTGAAAAACATTCTTTAAAAGAATTTTTGTTCTATGGGGTTTCACTCTCTCAGGAACAGGCGGTGCAAGGGGAGGGGGAGGGGGAGGAACGGAGGGGAAGAAAGGAGAGAACCCCTCAGAGTGATTTGAGGACATTCACAAAAAGTGATCTCACTCTCCCCTGCCCCTCTACATATCCCTGGGCCCTTAAGAATCTTCTACTGACCAGCCATCCATTTTTTCTCTTCCCCTCTTAAGCTTAAGGATCTGCAGCCTGGGAGTCCCGAGGCCCGAGTCCCGAGGCCCATCCTAGCTTTGATGTCAATTGATTTTGTGATCTTCCCTGAGTATTTCATTTTTCTGCTCTGAGGCATTCTCAGCATTGTCCTTTTTTACCACCGAATCCACTGTACATAAAGGTAATCAAATTGAAGAGCACTTGCTTTATGCAAGATGCCTTGTTAGAAATTAATGATTACTTAGGCACTCAGCATCCCTACAAGGCAGATATTACTCCTATTTTACAAAGAAGGAAGATAAGACTTAGGAAAGTTAAGAAAGCTGCTGAGGACCACAGGCTGCTAAAAGAACAGGCAGGTTCCAGGCTCAGGTCCTTCTGTCTCCGGAGCTCACGAGCCTTCACACTAAACTGACTCCCAAGTGTACTATAGAAAAGAAATCAAGATGACTGTTTACAAAACAAGAAGAAGCTCTCACCCTCTTTCACTCATGCATTATGCAGAAGGCGGGATGCCTTTCTTGGATTTCTCCCCATACACAAGTCTGCACAGGAGCTGAGGGAAGGGAAGGCACATGCTGGGACCTCTCGTACTGATCTCTGTCAGAGCCAGAAACCCTGCAACAGAGGCAGGGGAGGAAGTGAGAAAGCAGGTACTGTGAGGCTCTCTGGTGTCAGAGCAAATCTAACTGCGCCCTCTTGGTTTGCGATGAGTAAACTGAGGACCAGAGTGAATATAGAAGTTGTCTGAATTCACACCATTTACAAATGGACAGAAAGGTCCAGAACCCAGGTCTCTTCCATAGAATCACCCAAATCAAGTGAGCCTCCTCTGTTCAAAAAGAAGAACCTTAATTTTGTACCCATCTAAAAGCCATATTGAGCTATGCTAAAAGTAATGGGCATTGCAAGAACTTTCTCACGGAAACTCCCAGCTGAACACACAAAGCAGCAGGCCTCCAAGGAACAGTGTAAGGGTTGTCTGAAGGGCTCTATGCTGGTGAGATTACAAAAAATCATAATATATGAATAAATGAACATATGGAAGAAATCAGCAAAGCCCTCTCCTCCTTCCCATATGTAAACTCGGCCTTCTCTTAAAGTCATTAAGCAAACACAGATGCAGCCAAACCAGGCACCAGATGGCAAAGGGGAGTTGGAATAAAAGGTAAAAAGATCTGTCAGTGTTTATTCAAAACTGGGACAAAAGCCATGATCCAAAATGTTGTGGTTTCCACAGAATGGTCACCTAGGGTCATCAGCGCCCAAAAGTGACCAAAACATAACAACCAAAAAAACCCTAGAATAATCGTGGCTGGGCAAGTGTAGGAAAACCACTTCTGTCCTCTGTGATTGGAATACAATGTCAGAAGAAAGTGGTAATTCTGGGAAATGAAAGCAGTGCTTCAATCAAAAGGAACAGAGAAGGATGGAAAAGTGGAAGGAATCAGTTTTTGCAGAGCATCACACATGCCAGGAGCTTCGCATCCTTGGGCTCATTTCATCCTCACAACTACCCAGTAGGTATTGGCCAATTTTATAAATGAGAAAATGTCATCAGTAGCCCAAGAGAGATTAGATTCCAAGGCCACACCACAGGAATTCCAAGCTAGCTATTTCCAGTGCTCCCTGTGTACTGTTCCCAGCTTTGCAACTCTGATTTCTAATCTTTTATCCTGTTGTCAGACCATGCAGTATTTGACACAGAAAACATGGTCCCTAAAAGATTCCACTCAGCCCATAATCACTGAGCATTTGCCATGTGCCAAGTCCCTAGGAATACCCAGGGGTTACGTATACCTTCCAGGTACACAGGAGAGTCACAAGACACCCTCTCTCCTTTCCATCATTCCACTAGGCATAAGGAAGAAGGTGACCTGACCAGGTGCTGCCTAGAGGGGAGAGCAGAGCACATGTGGAGTAGGGAATGGAATGTGCTTGAGAGTTGACTGCATTTATATTTCACAAAAGACCCCCTTCCATGTTCCTCATCCACGTTTTAGCTTGCACATGTGGGAAGGGCATCTATAATGAAAATGCCCAAGGGCATCCTTACTTTTCAGCATTCATGAGTTTATGTTTGGGAGTAGAAAATTCCAATAATGCTTCCGTTTCAACTAAAAGCTAAAATGAACATAAAATATGACCCCTCCTCCTAGTTCAATCAAACTGCTCATTTACTTGCAGGTGGAACAGTGGATACAAAATGCTTTCACGCTACACAGACCTGTCTCCTAACTCCACCACTAACTAACCTTGCTGCTTTGGACAAGTCTCATCACTGCTTTGAGTCTTGGTTTCCTTGTCTCTAAAACACAGTTAATGTGCACTTTGAAGGGCTATTGGGAGACTTTCTACTTTCCTCAGACCCCCCCTCTCTCTACCTACATGACCAGTCTCCACATGGCGGTTTTATTTTTTAACTTTTCCCATTCTTCTTATCTTACCCCAACCAGGATGAGTCCAGCTCTCTGCCTTACTGATGCCTGCCTGCAGGCCACTGAACATTGTAGGAAAACACTACAACCAAAAGGCAGGCTTTTATTGTTATGTATTGTCATCAGGCAAGCTCCCTTTTCCTCTGGCTTCTAGTTGGGTTTGGCCAATGAGAGGCATCAGCAGGAGCCTGGAGGAGAGAAGGAAGATAATTGTTTTCCCAGCTCCCTCCTTGCCGCGGTGCTGCTGTTGAGCTGATCCATCCACCTTCGACCGCAGGTCCTGCAAGTAACCCTCTCCCCACAGCTTTACGTCTGGGTGATGGGAGCACTCCCTCCTCTTGCTCCTTCTGGCCAGGAGCTGGTTAATGGCTCTCCACTGTTGCTAGTCATGGGGTACTAGTCTCTTTTTCTAAACCTTCTTTTCTTTTAATTTTCATTTGTTAGTTTATTTTGTTCATTCGATTCCTCATATAAGTGAGATCATATGGTGTCTGTCTTTCTCTGACTGGCTTATTTCACTTAGCATAGTACTTTCCAGGTCCATCCATGGTTCTAAACCTTCTTTTAAATGATCCTTTTATTAAGTTTCACTTCAGTTACCCAACATGAGTGTCCATCTGTTTCCTGATGGGAACCTAATATGTCAGGTCCATTTCTCATTTTCAATAATGATATCAAACCTCCTTTTTTCCCCCAGCCCCATCTTTTTTCTTACATTCAGACAGATGATCACCTATTTGTTCTCAACCACCAGTTCCCTCAAAGAAAAAATGAAGGCCATTAGAAAGACACCTGCCATCAGGTCTTCTAACGTTCTTGTATCCAGTGGTGTGCTAGAGCTGGCTCACACCAGCTCACAAGTTCAGTGACATCACAGTAGCAGCCCAAAATTGGCCACAGTAGAAGTCTTTACACTACAGAAATGGGCAAATGTTACAATTCAAGTCTTTTTTTTTTTTCCCCGCAGAGCCAATTGTTAAACATTTACCAGCACATCACTGCTTATATCCAGACAAACTTTCTCTCCTTCACGTTTGCTAAAAGAGAAAAAATGCCCCACCGATTAGCAGAGGCCCCCCCATCTCCCACAGCCTCTGATAGTTTCCTAAGCCCCCAGACTAGTTTGGCCTCCCTCTCTTACTCCCCAGTAAGACCTGTATTTCTTCAGGGGACTCTCAGTTCCGAGAGGTCAGGGATCAGAGCCGACAGGTTCGCTGAGGTAGCACAGTTCCTAGCACAATGCCTGCCACACAGTAGGTGCTCAATAGCTAATTGTCTTTAACAATCAAACTAACATAATCTGGTTCAAACTTCCCATTTTGGAGAGGAGGAAATTGGGATCAAAAGAAAGGAAGCAATTTATTCAAAGTCACAGAGCCCAGACTAAGACTAATACAAGACCGGAGCCTCCTGATTTCCAGGTCAGTTCTCTTTCCAGCACATCATGTGCTTGTCTATAATTCAGTAACCGGAGGGAAGCAGACTGTATTCCCTATGTCTTGTGAAATCCAGGGCAAGCTCATATGCATAAACACAGCTGACAGACTTAGTGTTTTCTTTGTTTGTTTTATGTGAAAGGCCTGGAAGTCCAACTCAGAAATAAATTCCGTGTTTCTAAACCTAGAAGCTCCTACCTCGTTTATTCCCTACTCTGCCCTATTCTGCTCATTGTTCATCTTCCTTCCCCTCATTAAACAGACACATCAGCTGGCAGTCAGCATTGAGTGGTTCCTTCATACCATGCTCCTTATCACTCCCTTGCCCAGGCAGCATGTCACGTGTAGCACAAGATTAGGAAGTGCTGTCTTTAAATAGTAACACTCAAGAAAACAGTACAAGACCCTGTGTAATGCTGGGGTAGAGTTGGATATAATAATTATATAAATACAAATAATTCAATTTTTTAAGCTATTACTTGTGCCAGGCACTAATGTGATGGTTTTCATGTATTTTCTCAATAACTGTATGAGGAATTATTTTTATTATTTCTATTTTACAGATGAGTAAATTGAGGCACAAAGAGATCAGCCCAAAGGTACAAATAGCCCAAGCCATTCAGTTGGAAGAGCCAGAGTTTCGATCTAGGCAGTCCAAAGTCCATGGTCTTGATTGTGTGACACTTGACAATGAAGAATATGTTGCCCTGACAGTTAGGAAATACCAAAAAGTACAACTGAAGGAGAACCCAACATTGCTTTACATAGGTGTCACACCCCTGATTCATCTATCAATCCGTCCATCCATCTACTCATTCATTCTTCCATTCTCTCAGCATCTATTGAACAGTCATATCAGTTGTTGGGAACACTGATAAAAATTACAGCCTTTATATTCTTAGACCTCACAGTCTACATGGGGAGACATAAATAAACATATTTATTCTACTGTGTGTTAGGTAGAATAAATAGAAGGAAATAGAGGGAAACCATGGGACTTCGGGGATACAGAAAAGATTGTAAGTCAATTTAAAAGGACACCACAGCGATCTGTCCTGCACTTGCATTCCATGCCTTTCCCTCTCTCTGTGTGACCTCTGCTTCCTCCCTACCTGCTGGCTATGCAGTTGCCTGGTAGTCCTCTCGTTTTGGTGCTTTGGTGCTCTCCTTGGCCTCCCAACTCTTGGCTTCAGATTCACCCTCTCTGCTTGTCTTTCCCTCCTGAAGTTGGTTTGAAGTAAATTCTGGCTTAGCCAGAGGGGCTTCTGTTAGCCAATGTAAGGCCACCCCTAAATGCAAGGTGAGGGTGTCCACCTCCTTCCTCTAGCATGGTTCTGGCCTAGGAGAGTTGGAAATCCAAAACACAGAGACATTTAAGGAGTGTGGAGGGATGGATGGATGGATGGATGGATGGATACTCTGTGTCTCACATAATTTGGCTATCAGCCTAAACACAAAGAAACTGACCGTAATGACTGACTACCCAACATCCCTTGCAGCTCAATCATTGTGCACTGTCTTACTACCATCACATTTTGATTCTTTGTTGCCAATTATAGTTCCACATCTGCTGACCAAAGAATCTTGCCAGTACTGGAGTTAACTTTGAAGCAGGCAGTGTAAATTTCCAAGGTGTTCAGACTCTGAAAGTTTTCAGAATGTTGCACTTTCTCATCTCCCATCAGCTTGGTCATCTTAAACAAAGTATCTCCCTTACATCCATAAGTGAAGCATATCTCGGCTAAATGGTTTTTGTGAATTAGAGATTCCAATTGAGTTTGGCCACCGAGAGAGCAGTATTGGAGATTCTTGTTAGTCAGTGTGTTTGATGAAATGGATGGTGCATTCTCCCATCTGTGGAAGAAACTTGAGTCAGGAGTGCTGGGTTGAAAGAAAAGGACAGACCGAGGTTCTGAAAATTACTGTGAGGTGGGAGAAGACATTTGGTAAGAATGCTTATGTGAGAACTGGGGCAAATGTGAGAAGTGGGCTAAGAGAGTGGCTATTAGAATATTGGGATATACATAAGTATAGCCATCCAGGTGGATGGTAAGTTTCAGTGCATGGGTGTAGGAGTGAAAGCTGAAGCAAAGTAGAGATGGAAGTTTCTAGATTTGGAAATATTTTAAAGCCAATGAGACTTAGCATTGTTTGGGTCTTGTAAGCAGATGCTGAGCTCTTCCGTGAAATGAGAAACGTCCAGGTGGATGGGGAAACTGTGACCTAGGCCTTGGCCTCATTTACCGTAGGGATGTAAGTAAGAGGCTGACAGTGACAGCAGGGGCGGTAGGTACGATTGTATCTCTGTCATTAGGTGGTATCAACCTCAGAGGAGCAGGGTGTCTGCTTGCAGATGGAGAAATAATTGTCTGGAAATGACAGTGAGAGCCATGAGAATATTGACACCTAACACCTTCCCTCACCCACCCATCCCACCACCCTAAAGCATACACAAGTATATACAATGGGAACTCTAGATTTTTGGTAAATTTTCTGGGAAAATAAAGTTTGTCTCCTTTGATAGGTAATTAGTAATAGCAATAATAATAATAACTATACTTTTAAGCATTAGTCTATACAACAGGCCTATGAAATAGTATTTAAGTCCCCATTTTTAGAATGAAGAAATTTGAGTCTCAAGAGTGTTAAATAGCAGAGGTAGGATTTGAGTTATGGTCTGTACATCACCAAAGCCTTTGTTCCGTAGTGCGTAGTACAGGTTCCAAAACTGAACTAAACAAGCAAAACAGAGACTCATAGATGGAGAACAGATGACAGCCATGGCAGGGGGCCGGGGGTGGGGGAGGCAGGGTTAGGGGATGGAGGGATTGAGCAAAAAGGAAAAAGGACTCACAGACATGAACAACAGTGTAGTGATTGCTGGGGAGAAAGGGTATAAGGAGACTAAATGGTAATGGAAAAAATACAATAAAGATTAAATTAAATAAAGTAATCTGTAAAAAACCTCTAAGTTTTGGGACAAGGCATATTAAAACACATACATTTTCTTTAAAAAAAAAAGTACAGATTCCAAAGATGCGTGATTTCCTTATCTTTCAGTTGGGGGCAGAAAATAGGTAAGGTATTTAATACAGTGCTGGGCCATAGTAAATGCTCAATAATTATTAGCTACCATTGTTACTGTTGTTGAGCAGTTGATGTTATTGTTTCCTTTACAGCTTACTGCAGTACTTCGCGTCCTTTCAGCCAGACACATCAGCAGGACCACTTCTTTTCTGGTCAGCAGTAGATTATTAGATGGGTAATGGCTTGCAATTTGGGAGTCTGTAATCTGTCTGGTGCTTTTAGCAAGAAGCTTGGTATTTTTGCCACCCGCACCCCCCGTGCCACATTTACTGTGACTAAATTGTAATGAAACTGTTCCTTGCTGGAAAAACACAATGGGGTATATTCCCTCTCAGAGTGAACCTAGTAAAACCCTAATAAAATGTACCATTGGGAGTCACTGGTTCCCTTGTCACCTGAGAGTTAATCAGAAAAAGACATGTTCATGGAGCCAAAGATTGCAGAGTTGGCAAAGACCTTAGAAGTCATTTCATCCAACCCCCTCATTTCACTGATAAGGAAAGCGAGTCCCAAGGAGGGGAAGGGTCTTACTCAGTGTCATACAGATGGCAGTAATTTTGTTTCAAAAATGTAATATGAACAATCTTTTTATATGTCCATGAGTGTACCTTCCTACCTCTGTAAGAACAATGTCATGACTATAATTGAATTTGTCTTTGACAGTGGAAAAAGCAAGCTTTTAGTGTTTTACAGGGCCCCAAAGTCATCAGACCAAGATAAATTGTCATGAACTAGAGATCTGCCTGTTGGTTGTGAGCTCAAGGAATCCCTCAAGGAACGGTCCTGATCTTACTCATGAGTTAAAGCACGTTTCAAATCCTACCTAAGCCATTTGCTAGCTCCGGCAAGTCACTGAACCTCTCTGTTTCCACATTATAAATTTAGATAATAAGACCTCTGTCTCAGAAGGCGAGCATCACAGAATGTGAGCATCAAATTAGGCGAGATACAGATACACAGTACCTCCCCAGTAGGCATTCAGTAAGTTTATACTTCCAACTGATGGTTAACTAATGCCCTGCTAAAAGCTAGAGCTACATCAGGAAATAAGGAAGCCAAGGGCCCTGCCTTCAGGGAAGGAGTGGAGGTGAGGGCCACAGAGGAAGAAGCGGACCATAAACAAGGGGGCAGGTGCACTGACCATAGAATTTCAGGTCGTGAAGGGTTGTAAAGACAAGAAAGTGAAATGCTGTGATGGTGTTGGGGAAAGTGGACTGTTTCAGCTAAGAACGGCCAGTGGTGACCTCGCAGAGATTGTAAGTGGAAAGGACCTAAATCATATGAAAAAGCCAGACTGTCGAGGCTCCCAGGACAAGAGCATTCCTGAGCGAAGCAGGAAGGCCCTGGGCAGGAGGAAGTTTGTCAAGTCAATCAACAGCAAAACGGCCAGTGGGTCTCCAGCACCTTGAGCAGAGTGACTAGGGCATGAAATGAGGCTGGAGAGCTTTCCCAAGTGCGATCTGGAAGTTCTAAGCTAGCCTGCAAAATTTGAATTTCAATAAAAAAACAGTGGGAGTCCATTGCAGTTTTTAGGGTGGAGAGACTCTTATACAACGAAGTATAAATATTTGCACTTTGTCCTTGATTCCTGGCACACAGCTCCTAAAACCCATGGAATCTCTCTGGTGGTAAGAGTGTCTTTTATGTACTGAGGAGATGACTGCTGGCCAGGAACCCTTAGATAGCCTCAGCAGGGGGTTGGTTGCCAGAAAGGCGCTTGATTGAAGAGAGGGTTGGAACTTTCAGCCTCACTCCCTGACCACCAGGGAGGGGAGAGGGGCTGGAGATTGTGTCAGTCATCAATGGCCAATAATTTAATCAGTCATTCCTATGTAATGAAACTTCCATGAAAACCCCCAAACTACAGGGTTTGGAGAGCCTAGGGTGGTGTACCCCAGAGAAGGCATGGAAGCTCCACACACCTCCCACACCCCCATACCTTGCCCTATGCATCTTTTATTTGACTGTTCTACAGTTGTATCCTGGACAGTAAACGAGTAATAGTAAGCAAACTGTTTTCTTGTACCTGTGAGCTGTTCTAGCAAGTTACCAAAATTGAGATGGAAGGGCTGGTTATGGGAAATTCTGATTTATAACTGCTCAGTCAGGAGTGCGGGAGGCCAGAACTGGTAACTGATATCTGAAGTCCTATGGAACTGAACCCTTAAACCTATGGAGTCTGATGCTAACTCTGGGTAGTTAGTTTCAAAATTAAGTTGAATTGTAGGATACCCACTTGTTCTCTGGAGATCAGAGAATTAGTTTGGTCTGAAGAAAAAAAAACCCACACATTTGGTGTCAGAAGTATTGTGGATAAAAACAGCTCAGAGAGATAAAATTTAATTTACCTAACTCATCGATTCATTCAACACAGTTATGGATTGCCCATTCTGGCCAGGCACAGTTCTTAGTGCAGTGAATGAATCAAAGAAAAACCCCTGGCCACATGGAGCTTGCATTGCTACTGGGATAATAGATATGTAAAGTTTATGGAGTATTTACTTTGTGCTGGTGCTGCTCTAAGTGCTTTATGTGAAATAACTCATGTGATCCTAACAACAGTCCTATAAGAAGCATACTATTATCTCCATTTCTAGAAAAGGAAGGAGGCCTAAAGAAGTTAAATAGTTTGTCTGTGACAATACAACTAACCAGTAAGTGATAAAGCCCGACATGCCACCCTGGACTCTGTCACTTCCATCACCGCACTCTCCTTCCTCTCTTTCTGAAAATCCCCCCGAGTGGCCCTGCCTGCTGTCGGAATGCCAGAGCAAAAATTAGGAGACCAGTTAGGAGATAATAGTCAGAGAGTCGGACACTGCAATTTTCCACAACGCTGTGTGTAGATACTCTTATTCCCACTTTATAGATGAAAAAACTGAGGCTTACTTTGTACATCCAGTAAGTGCGGAGCCCAGATACTAGCCTAACCCTTTTTATTTCTGAAACTCAGTGTCTTTGCACTAGCATTTCCATTTCCTGCAGAATTGGAGAGCTTCCACACCTCCATCCATCCTTTATGATCAAAAGACTAATTTGAGGTATATTTTAGAATCAAGATTAGAGAACTGGGCATTTAAATATTTATTTCTGTTTAGTAAGCATATAGCTGAAAACTAAACAAAAGATATCGACATATATATTTATACACATATAGGATTTTTCTTTTATAATTTTTAAGTTGAAATACAGTATGCATAAAGTGAAATACACAAATCTTAAATATATAATTTGGTAAAATTTGATAAATGTGCACCCCCATGTAATCAACACCCTAAACAAAATATGTGTGGGTACGTAAGTCTGTAGGTAGGTAGGTGGGTAGATTGATAGAATTTAACATTGTAACTGAGGTATGAGTCTTCGTATCATGATTAATGATGAAGACTTCTCCCATTCTTTCCTTTCTCTCCTCCCTTCCTGCTTCTAAATTGACATTGTTGTCTCCAATGCACGAGATTACACGGAATAGCAGATGTGGGTCAAAAGATGACTGTGTCAAAAATAAAAACAAAACAAATAAGTAAAAGAACAACTAGCCATTTCTTAGTGCTTGTTGGAGGAAAATCACATTGCTATACTTTCTGTTTTTCTGTGGAGGGGTCATGTGCCTCAGCCCACACATTAGCATGTGAACTTGTTGTTCCAGTAAAATGAGTCAGAGTTCCTCAAGAAGGCAGATTCATGTATTTCAGAGCTATGTGTCAGCATCTCTTAAAAAAGGTACAGTGTACTGTATTGGCATGTCACACACACACACACTCATTCTCACCTAAGAGATCACCCAGCTAATAAGCAGCAGAAGTGGGATTTCAACTTGAACGTAGGGGACTCAAGGATGAGGCTTTTACATCACGTGAGGTATAGGACCCTTGGGCTAGGGTCAGGCAAAGTCCTGGAGACGGAAACTGGCTTGAATTCTGCCTGTACTACATATTGCTTAATGACCTTGGGCAAGTTCCTTATACTGTTTACTTCCTTGATTCATAGTGTGGGGCTAGACGATGACATCTGTGTCATAAAGTCATTTTGAGGATTAAAAAGGTCATGTACATAAGCAGTTAGCACCGTGCGCACCACAGAGTTAGCGCCTGGGAAATGCTGGTTGAACCGGTAGCGTAGCAGGGACCATGGAAATGGTCTGCTCGGTCAGTAGACGCCATGTTTCTTCCATCACACACCCTGTCAGTGAAAAAAGCTCAAGCCGGCATCCTCAGTACATGGAAACTTATTCAAGAAGAGGTGTAGACATGCTCTCTGCTTGTAGGTTGTGTACGTTGTAAAACAGGTGAAACGTAGCTGTCTTTACACTAACATTATGCAGTAGCTGAAGGGACCCTATACATTTATGGTCTATGGCCAGTTACTTTTAATGCTTTTTAAAATTACATTTTTTAAAAGATTTTTTTTTGTTTATTTATTTTTAGAGAGAGGGGAAGGGAGGGAGAAAGAGAGAGACAGACACATCAATGTGTGGTTGACTCTCACATGGCCCCCATTGGGGACCTGGCCTGCAACTCAGGGATGTGCCCGGACCGGGAATTGAACCAGCAACCCTTTGGTTTGCAGCCTGCGCTCAATCCCGAGCTACACCAGCCAGGCCTAAAATTACTTTTGATGATTTCTAAATGCTTGTGTTTGTGCCTGTGTATTTTTATCTCCAACAGTAGTCTTGATAATTTTTTTCCAATCCTTACCTGACTAGGTCTTCAGTGTTTTTACATTATAATATGAAGAGCTAATACCAAATAAAAGTGTCACTATTTTCTTATTTCCTTGGGTCTGAATTATCACCATTACCTTTAATCCATTGACTGAATCTTTTTCAGCTGGTTGCCCATTTTGTGAGGGTTAGTTTAATAAACCAGATAATGCCTATGAATCCCTAGACCTTGTAAATGACAACATATAGCAAATCCCTGGCAGCTGAGGACCTAGAAGCACGTGCCAGGCCATTGTCCACTTGGGGATGTAGAGCTCCCATTCTTAGGAAACTTCACACACTTTACATGACTCGTGACCATGTGATGTGGGGACAAACTAATGGATCTGGTGATGATCTGCATATTAAGTGCTGGTCAGGCTGAATTAATTTCCCTAGACTAAAAATCATAAAAATGGCACTTCCAATATTTTCTTTGGAATCCTAATTCAATATCTTGAGCACTTCCTGGAGTGCATGTATGCCACTTTAGAAACACTGGTTTAGGTGATCCTACATTGCCCCTGTTATGAAAGTCACCACCCTTTCATTTAGCCACTGAGCCATCATGAACCAAGCACCTGTACCGCAAGGACGTGCCAGGCCTGAGATCTACAGTGACCTAGTTCCTCCCTTCAGGGAACTAACTCACAGTATACCTCCCACAATGCCAGATCCTGGCTACTCCCTGTGGATCGTGTCTCTGGACACTGCCAAGCTTGTGGTGCCCTTTGGTGCCTAAGTCTGGACTTCCCAATAGTCTTCTTAAAGTCTTAAGGCCGTTGCTCCCCTTCCCCTGGGGAGGAGAGAAGGTATCAGGTCCTCTAGTCCCCAGGTCAGTATGCATGCCACTTATGCAGCCCTCATCTTTTCCATGGGTGCTGAGGGGCCCCTTCTTTTCTGTAACCTAATTTCCATGGGTAACTCACCCCAGTGTAGCATAAGGCCCTTTGGTAGCTCCCAAACCAAGCCATATGCATGAGAACTGGGTGTTTCCCGTGCCCACAAAGGCCTGGTGATCGCCAATGCTGCTCCCAGAAAAGTGGTGAGCAGTGTGTGCAGACTGGGAGCTCGGCCTTGACCTGGCAGGGAAGGGTCAGAACCCATCAATGGCTCCTTTCATGGCCATGGCACAGGGCCCCTATTTTTTCCCTACAGAAACCCTTCACTTGCTTTCAGAAGTAACGATCAAATGTGAACTTTCATGGTTTATTTATAGCTCTGCCTTAGAGAGAAAAAGAAAAGAAGTGATTAAAATGCGATTTTACAAAATATTTTGTTTTTTAAAAAGCTTTCATTGTGTGGGCAAAAAGGAAAGAGAAAAGTCACTGCATTCATTGTGCTGTCTAGACTCTCAAACAAAGAGGGTAGCGTGCTGCAAACTAAGATTGTCCGGCTCCTGCTGCTGACAAAAAGTATGAAATTTGAGGCCAACTTCAAATAGGCCCTTTTGAACAGAAATATACTGAGGGGGAGGGGTGACTATATTTAGCGCGTGTCAGCATTTCCATAATAAATCCGTATTGTTATCCTGTGGTAATTTCCAGATTTATGGCAGCCAGTGGGTTTACGAGGTTTCAGTTCTATGTTAATTATTTGGAGAAATCAGAAAACTCAGCAGTGCTCTTTCTGATGACAGCACTGATTCTCTGGGCATTCTCCTCGTTGTGTCGAATGCCCGCAATGAGCCCTGCCTCCCAGGGGAGGGGGGAGTGAGCTCGAGTCATCCTGCCTGCCTGTAAGCATAACTTTTTTTTTAGAATGTAGTATATTTTTATTTTCCTTAAAACTATCAAGCCAATATATGCCACTGTAGAAAATGTAGAAAACACACACATACATACACACACATGAGAAAAAAATTACCCATGCTCTCGAACCTGTTAACATTGTAATATATGTTGTTCCGATGTTTATTGTGCACGCATACGAACAAACACAATTCTTGAGATAAACTAGAGAGGCGGCTGTGTTTTCTACTCCCACTGCCCTTTGACATTTTTGCAGCTATTTTTTTTCTCTGCCTTGGTTAAAAATTCGGGTGGTTCCACTACTTTCTTAGATATGTGTATACAAAGTCACTTAGATAATACAAGTTTTATGGTCCCTTAAGTTGTAAGACATAGCCAAAATTCAAAAATTAGAATATCAAGGCACATACAGTAATCATCACTTCAATTTTTACCTAAAGATGAGACATCTCTCCACTCTGCCAGCTGGGTCTGCGGCAAATGAGAGGAGGTGGCTGTGGTCAGTCTTCTTCCTTCCTCGTCCACTTCCTCTCCGGCATGTCGGCTTTCCTTATTCCCCTGAGGTGGCTGGAGGGTGTCGTGCAGGATAGGTCTTCTTTAATCAGCCTTGTCATAAATGGGCTTCATGCTCTCTTAGCCTAATGGGTGTTTGTAGGCTTCATCAGAGATTTTCTGGGAGGGCCTCCGCTTCTGGAAACCAGTTCCTTGTCCTTGTTAATGCCGCTCTATTCTAATAGATGGCTTACTCTTCTCTTAACCCTCTAGGAATCCAGGAGGTTTTCTCAGGCTTCCTTGTGCAGACTCTCTCTACCTCATTAGGTGTCCATATTGGACAGTATCGAAGACAACCCATGACAGCAGTCTCACGTGTGGGCCAGGGTAGTGTCTATGGGAAACAGTCATGCCTTTTGGAGTCTTACACACTCTGGCAGTGCTGGCTGACCCCAGCGCAACCAGCCCGTCAGGACTACACTGAAGCACCAACCAGCTCTTCTCTTCCAGACAGGAGTCACACTCAATCCACTGCATCCCACAACCTTAGGGACACGCTGAGTTCCCTGTTAGTCTCCAGGAAGCCCTGCTTCTCTTGACTTATGAGCGGGGAGACCCCTCTCAGCCCTCCCCTGGAAGGAGGCCTGAGGCACACTCATCCAGCAGCTCTCTCCTAAAATCCAGCTCTTTTTCTGACTTTCCATGTGGGTGAAAGGTTTAAGAGTTGATTCATGGGTCCTCGACCACCCCTTTTCAAAATCTTCAGGGTGGCCTTTTTCCAGCTCATTTTAGTGTCTTATGTCTTATTAGATCTCAGCCAAAACTCTACTTGAGCGTTCTGTCATGTGTACAATCCTTAAGTTCACTTATTGCTTACTTTCCCCAAATGTGTGCCCTATACGAGATGCTGAGCTTGGCAATGGAAGTAACCGTGACAGTTCCTGTCTCATAGGAGCTCACAGTCTAGTTGGGGAGACTGACGTGCTAACCAGAAATTGCGGAGCCATGTCACGGTGGCTGGAAGTACAAGTTGCTATGGGAGCAAAAACCTCAGTCTAGGAGGGAGGCAGGTAGCAGAATGAGTCAGAAAAAATCTCCATAGACTAGATAGCTGAGCTAAGTTCAATGCTCAAATCTGTGCTTTTTTGAGAAACAAAATAACCTCTTTTAAAGCCTTTGAAATCTGTTGCTGGTGTTTCTCAAAAACAAGCAGGGGTGATGTGAAGAAAGGAAGAACGAAGTCCAGGTCTGCCTGTTCCACATCCGTTACAGTGGGCACTTTCTGTAATACAAGTTTGCTGGGTCCCACCCATGAGAGCAGTCCTGGATGGTTGTCTCAAGCCTGAGGCCCAAGCTTGACCAAGAGGAATATTCCCTGAGGGCACTTTCAAGAGTCAGGGGAAGGAGAAGAGGGAGATCCGTCCCAGATCACAGCAGAGCAGGACTCTAGAGGACAAAGTGAGGGCAAGACAAAAGACTAAGTGGGGAGGTTGGCCATCGGCACTGCTGAGGCCACCTTAGCAAGACACGGGGTTTACTTTAAGGGAGTCAGGACTTAGTCTATGAAGGAAAATGCCTGACACACATTGGGGTGAGCAGAACCCTCAAAATATCCTTGGTAAGTGGAATGCTAGGGATCCTACTACAGCATATGTGACTGTTTGCCCCTCACAAAATGGCCCCAGACAGCCCTTTTTTAGTTTTTGTCCTTTCTCCATGATTTTGTTTTCAAAAATTTTTAAATAATTTGTAAAGTTCCCTCCTTACTTAAGGCTGCCATTTCCTTTCTGCTGTCCATGTGCTCGCCACTCTGAGCATCCCTCATCTCCCCTACTCAACACTTTTAAATCCATTGAGGCAGGTAGCTAGTTCAGAATGTTCTTGCCATCCCTGGGGAAGAGTTGGTAGAGCATCCTTGCACGAGTGGAGATACGTGTAAGTGATTAGCAGATGAAGAAGTTTTCACGTTTCCTGACTCTCGAATAACTATGAAAAAGAAGTTTATCTGCTTTCAACATAGATTTATCACACTCTATTTTGACCATGATGAATGTCTTTTCCACTCTATGATGAACTTCTTGATGAAAGGACCCATCTCTGTATTCTGTATATACAGATTGAGTGCTGTGCTTGGCCAAAGGAAGGGACTCGATATATTTTATGAATATTCTAGATGCTGAGATTAAGAAGCAAACAGAGAAGCCCTGACCTCATGTAGCTTCTATTCTGGTTAGGGTAAGGACTGGAGAAGGCAGGTAAGGAACACATGAACTAGTAACTACATGGCATGTCAGAAGGGAATTAGTGATAACTATTGAATGTGTGAGTGTGTGTGTCTGTGTGTGCAAGGGTAAAAATCACAGGTGGCAAGGATGGGCATGGGCCACTTGGATGTGTTTGAAAGATGCCCAGGGTCCCTCTCATTCTGTGTGGTAGTCAGCTTTTTACATGCCCCCACACCCTGCTGGCATGTAAGCTTCTCTGGGACAAAGAGCATGTTTTGTGCAAGTCTGTGTCCCCAGTACAGTGTCTGGCACATAGTGAGTAATTAATAAATATATGAAATAAGAAGTTGTGCATATGTGACCTCAGAATGACTACATTCTTAACAATAAGATTTCAGTAGCTATCCCTAAGACGGCCTATTCTGAGGACCTTTGTCATGCAATATTCTTGCAGTCTCCCTAGTCAAATCTGCTGGACTCTGAAGTGTGGTTTCAGTCCATTCTCCTTAACTCTCGCACAGCTTGAACAGCCTTGGGAGACTGTCCACAGAAACCTGCCCATTTCTGCTGCGTAATGGAGCCAACACAATCTATGATTGATCTTGATGCTCTACACACCAGATCATGTCCACCCAGACACTGCCACTTACTGCCTGCCTGATTGCTCCACTGTAAAGACAAGAATGTACCCAAGTCAGCCTTTCTTACCCTGAGGTCCCATATCTGTACTCACAATTTCAGGCCACGGGGGGAGGAAAAACAAAGGTGAAATGAAGAGACCTAAATATTGTATCCTATTGTGCAGGCGCAAAGTGAGTTCCTTTCTGTTATTGTTGTCTTAAGTAGACAACGCGCTCAGTGGCTGATTACGGTGCCTTCTTAAGCACAGGTGTCCAGGCAATGAGCAGGGGAAAGGACTCTCTCGCACCATTCCCAGTGATAACAAAAGCTTCACCTTCTGGGCTGTTTGTGCCCTGGAGGCCTCAACACACAACCATTTATTAAGCCCAGGCTTTGTGCTCATAGATGTAACTTTCAGTGTTGGGGCTTTATTCCCATTACCAGAGAAAATAAGTTAAAAAAGTGGACCAACTGAATATCTTAAAGGGAAATAAATTCTAATTAGAAGCTCTTGCCTGGGACAAGCCTCACTTTTGTTTTAACTTTCCAACTCTGTTCTTTTGTACAGGAGGCAATGGCAAGAATGAGCAAAGTTGGAAAAGTTGTGTTTCCCAGACTTGAGGATAAAAGGTAAGTTTATATTTTTTTATGCTCACAGTGCTGAGGAATGAAAACATACAAACACATGCAGCTCTGAGAGCTGGAGTAAACCTTGGAGATCAGCTAATCCCATCATTCATTTAATCCCTGATAAACCCAGCCCCAGAGAGGGGAAGTCACTTTCAGTTGCCTTTGATCACAAAGCTGCTTAGGGCCAGGCCTGGGGGTCAGATACAGATTCTGAACTCTCAGACCAGTGTTCTTTTGCCTGGGCCATTAGCAGCGTATCTGGTCTCCTCTGTTCTAAAACATGAATCTCTTGTATCTTCCATCAAAGGACACAGAAGCATCTGTCCATTCTTTCACCCTTTGCATCACTTGGCATTGAGGGCTACATCATAACCCTTGATTGGTATTTTAACCCCAAGTCACAAATCACTAATTTATCAAGCTCCTACTATATTCAAGGCATCATGCTGATTAGCCTTAGATTTAGAGAGGAATAACACAATTTTATTTATGCACAAAGGTTATTTCAGAACAAAGGGACAAGTTCTTCGCAGCAGTCCAAGGAATTAAGGAATGTGACCCTGTAGGGTGAGAGGAGGTTAAGTTGACTGACTTTAAAGGCTTAAAAAAAAACTGCCAGACAGGACAAGTAGAGGGAATAACATGCAAAGTTATAAAGGTGAGAGCAGCGCAGTATGTCAGGTGACCATAAACAGCTCGTAACTCTGAAATGCAAAGTATGTGAGGGAGTAGGCAGGCTCACCTCAGGGGCAATTTGAGGCCATGTTGAAGACCTCAGACTTCATCCTGTAGTCAGGATGGAGATACCGAATTTTCAGCAGTGGTCAGACTCGATCAGACGCAGATTTTAGGAAAATTCCTCTTAGAGGATGAATCGAAGGACCTAAGGGTAGAAGCAGAGAGACCAGATGAAAGGCTTTGTCAAAAATGCAGGTGAGAGATGAAAAAGATCTACCAAGTCACAGGTAGTCAGTTTAAAGATGAAGGGACAGCTGTGCAAGGGCTTTTATAATTTTTGCAAAGTATTTGAGGTTGAGACTTGAAACAAAAGTTACCTTGTGCAATGGACAGGCAAAGGTGCTGACCCCGCCGAAGCACAGTCAGTATTCAATACAGTTGGAAATATCCACGGACAGAGTAATCTAATGTATGTTTGTTCTCTTAAAGAAGGTCTCCAAATGAAGTTGGGCTGTTCGCCCTCCGAATAGAAACCCCTCTCTAAATACAGGGCTGAGAGGACCTACACTGGGGAGCTCACCTCAGGAACAGTGAGAGAGATCTGAGATCCCATATAGGGGGAGCCATGGGCTAGCCGCATCCCTCTTTTGTTGAAATTAGAAACAGATTATTCTTCCCCATCTCTTCTCTGACCCTCCCAAGACTTTTGAGGGAAGTCTGTTTTTAAGTTCTTGCAATAAATCCATGTGCTCGTTTTGCAAAGAATCCTTAGCTTCTTGCTAGCTGCTGGGAAACCCTCCTTGTGGAGGAGGCTCACAAAGTGCTCTAGCACCATCTACAGGCTGCGTGAAAATTTGCAGGGAGAAAGTGAGCCGGTTTCCCTCTGAGTGACTCTCACATCTCCAGCATGTCTCAAACCGTATTGTTGTCTGTAAGGGACATGTACTTAGGTCTGTACCACACAAAATCAACTGACTGAGTTTGGGGAGAGTTTGGGAGAGTGGAGATTCACTTGATTTTAAAAGTCAGGATCCCAGAAGGCATAATCTAGTGACTATGGTTCAATATACCTTTTAAGATGATTACAAGTCTCATCCAGATTTATCTGTGATCTTAGATCAGTTGATTAAAAGTGGCCTAGAAATTTTTGTTCATCTAAAGGCATTATCAACAGAATAAAAAAGCGACCCACAGAATGAGAGCAAATATTTGCATATCATATCTGATAAGGGATTAATATCCAGAATATCTAGAGAACTTCTAAAACACAACAACAAAAACAAACAACTCAAATAAAAAGTAGAAAGAATTTGAATAGATGTTTTTCCAAAGAATATATGTAAATGGCTTATGAATATATGAAAAAATGCTCAATATGTGTAGTCATTCAGGAAATGCAAATCAAAAGTATAATAAGATATCACCTCACACATTATGAGGGGAACTATCAAAATATATGTATATATACCAACTGTTGACAAGGATTTGGGGAAACTGGAACCCTGCACACTATTGGTATAAATGAAAATGGTGCAGCCACTGTGGAAAATAGTATGGTGGTTCCTCAAAAATTAAAAATAGAATTACCACTTGACTTGGGGTGGTGAACACACAGTACAGTGTACAGATGTGTGTTGTAGAGTTGTGCACCTGAAACCCGGATGATTTTGTCACCTCAATAAACTCAATAAGAAGGGAAAAATAGAATTATTATATAGTCCAGAAATTCCACTTTTGGGCATATACCCCAAAGAACTGAAAGCAGGGGTTCAAAGAGATGAGCCAAGTTCATAGCAGCATAATGCACAGTAGCTAAAATAGAGAAGTAACTCAAGTGTCCGTCAATGGACGGACGGCTAAACAAAATATGGCATCCATTCTTACAAAGGAAGGATAGTGTGACATGCTACAGCATGGATGAACCTTGAGGACATTATTTTAAATGAGCAAGCCCATCACAAAAAGACAAATACTGTATGATTCCACTCATCTGAGATAACTAGAGTAGTCAAAATTATAGAGACAGAAAGGAGAATGAGGTTGCTGGAGGCTGGGGAGAGCGGGAAGTGTGGAGCTATGGTCTGATGGGATGGAGTTTCAGTTTCGAAGATGAGGAGAGTTCTGTGGACGGGTGGTGGTGGTGGTTGCACAATAAATAGTGTGAATGTTCTTAATGCCGCTATACCGTACACTGAAAAAAATGGTTTTAGTGGCAGATTTCACGTTCTGTGTATTTTATCAAAATTTAAAAAAACTGAATAAAAAGCACAGGGGAAAAAAGCGATTTGGACCTCTGCTTCCTGTGTGTGAAAAAGGAAAAACATCCATCCCGTAGTATTCTAGGATGATAAAAGTATGTAAGAACATTAGTTCACATTTGTTAGCACTTGACAACTCATGGAGTATATCGTGTTCATTTTCTTGCTTAAAATTGTTATTGCCCTCTTACATCAGGGAAACTGAGGCTCAGACAATTTTTTAAAGTTGCTCAAAGTCATCCAGGTTTCTGTGCCTGCAAAGCTGATGTTTTTCCCACTGTGCAAAGAATGAGGCCAATAAAGTTGCTGCGAAGTCGTCAGTATTAAAGTTGGATGTCTTCAAGTATGTGAGACAGGTTACTGAGCCAAGCTCCCTTCTCGCAGTTTCGAGATTCCCAAGTTAGGAAGCCCATCTCGTAGAGTGAAAGAATTGCTTAGCGTTAAACTGTCATCAGGTATCATTAAAAGGAGAAAAGTGCTATTCCCAAAATCATTCTATAACTAATAAATTAGGAGACTCACAGAGTGGGTTTTAGTAGAACCCACATATAGCTAGATTAATAATATTGGAATATTAATTTTTTAAAAAGTAGTTACCATAACTAGCACTGAAATCACTTACGATGAGCCAGGCATAGCTTTTCATAGATTAACTCATTTAATGTACACTTACAGCTCTTCAGATAGATCTTATAATTATTCTCACTTACAAATGAGGAAATTTAGGCACAAACAGATCAAGTAACATATCCGAGGTCACACAGCTAGTCATAGAGCAAGCTGCGATTCAAACCCAGGCTTTGGACTCCACCTCCTCAAGCTGAGTTTGGCCCTGGCACAGCAATTTGGTTACCATAATGCTTAAGGTAGAAATGCTTGGGGGGAGGGAACTCCTGTTAACTTAATTCAGCATGTTTTCAAGTAGAAGTTTCAGAGCTGTTCCTACAGTCTCTCTCCCCCAATTCACGAGCTTGTACCAAAGTTCCCTCATGAAGACTTCCTTTCGGAGCACCCCAGAATCTACCAAGACATGGTAACCTGGCTTCATCAACCCCTCACCCCATGTCAGCTCCCCCCAAGCAGGAGGAGTGAGGCCATCTCATTCATTGCCAACACCAAGTTCTGAGGGGTTTCCCTTGAAGAGTCAACTGAAGAGGACAGGGAGGGCAAAGTCTGCTATGGGATTGCCTGGAAGGTAGGGCACAGCTACAGGAAAGGCGTGAGTCACATTTTCATGGGTTTTATTCCCCGATAAAGCAGTCTGCAAAGGAAATAGAGGTGTGGAGTCTGCAAAGGGTGATTAAAATGTTTAGTCTTGTCCCTGGTAAGGCTGTGGTTTTAAACCAGTTGTCAAACCTGGGGCTAGCCATATATGAAATACTTGTTGAAGCTGGAAACCTGAAAGATCCTGAGACCTTCAGTGCATTACAGAAGAGGCTGTGAAGTCAGACAGACGTGAGTTTCGATTCCAGCCCTGCCAATTTTTATTTATGCTACTTTAGATGTGCCTTTCTGAGCAAATGTCCTTCCTGGTAAAATCAAGATAACAACACTCTATGTAGGTTAGAGATACTAGAGATAATAATGTCCATTGCTCAGAAAGCTGTAAGCCTTGAAAAAATAGGTGGTGTCTGCAAAACCATAACAGATACAGCCGCATTCTAAATGGAAGGGGAAGCTGCATCACAGTTTGTCTGAGATCATTTAACATATTCATCTGTTTCCCACAGGTATTATGACAAGAAATATCAAGTGTTCCTGAAGCTGGTTGAACACCAGAAGGAGTATGCAGCGATCATGAAAGGGGACTGAACAGAGCTTGCCAGTGCCGGTGGCAGAAGGCTTTCTGGCATTGCACTGTGGACCTCTGTCATTTCATCTTATATTCAGACCCTTTAGGTATCATTTTATCATTCTGTATTGTCTTTTAATAAAGAAAACCAAGACATATGCAACCAGAACTAGAGGCTTCCATTTCAGAGTCCCTCCATTATGTACTTGGCAGTCTCCATGGGCACCGTCATGGAGGTGGGAGTTTGACACGGGGTCAGAGGATCTCCAGTTGGAGCTAGAGCCCAGGGATCATTCAGTCCAAGGGAACTTGTGCTTGTTAATTGATTCAATGTCAGACATTAGATGAAAGACTTCAGTGCTTTAGGTAGGACATCTAATATTTATTCTATAGGTGGCTAAAACCTGCTGTTCACTTTTTTTGGAAATAATTTCAAACTTACAGAAAAGTTGCAAAAATAAGAATTATACAAGAAACAGCCAATTACCTAACTTCTGCATTTTAACATCTACCTCATTTGCTTTATCATCTGTATGTTCTCTCTCTATAACACACGTGTGCATGGACACATTTTTTATGAATCACTTGAGAGTAAATTTTAGTAGATTTCAATTTTATATAGCACTTTATTTAATCTGCCATTCATATTCCAGTTTTGTCAGTAACTCAATAATGTCCTTTCTGGCACTTTTTCCCTCTTATACAGGATCCAGTCTAGAATCAGATATTGCATAGAATTGCAAAATCATCATCTTGCAATCATCATGTTGAAGATAGGTACAGGCAGGAACTGTCAGTGGATCCAGGAGGGAATTTTGATGAGTAACAGGATGTATGCATGTTTTTAAAATGTCTCCTCACAGATTGTTTATTAGTTATATGAGGAAAAAGAATGTTAACTATATGGGAAAGAAACAGGACAACATCTTGATTAGGTGATCAAAATTAACTTCAGCTGGGAAGATGAACATCCTGTGCTTCCAGATGTGATGGCCTGAGTAGGACACAGCGTAACTCTGGCTGGGGGTACGGAGCCTGAATCTAATCATGAGGAAACATCAGACAAACCCAAAGTGGGCAGCATTCTGTTTCTTTAATGAACTGTATTCTTCAACAATGTCTACGCCATAAAGACAAAGAAAGGCTATGGAAAGTTTCCAGATTAAAGGAAACTAAAGGAACAGGATGGCTAAAAGCTTTTGTTGTAGAAAAACAGTTGCTTTAGCTAATACCACAACACACATATGCATATGTACACACACACACACACACACACACACCCCATTTCGAACCCAAGAGTAAATGCTAATGTTGATTCTAAAGCTGTCTTACCCCAGATAATTTGGGGATAGAGAATATACGGGACATCAGCAACATAAGTCAGCAGGTAGAAAAGAGAAAACCAATACAACTCAGGCAACAAAAGTCTTTTGGAATACTGATTCTGTGCCAGGTATTGAGGTGAGCACTGGGGTACAGGGATCAATAAGACATGCCATCGCCCTCAGGGAGCTCCCGGTCTGATGAGAGATGGAAACAAGCAAATCGATGACAGCACATCATGAGCGGCGCTGCGATAAGAGAAGGCACCTGCAGCCACAGCGCACATCCAGCAGTCAGAAAAGGAGGCAGCAGTGAAGGTTGACAGGCGGGACGAAAAGCAACGTGGCACAGTGGCTGTGAGCCCTGGCATGGCTTTCTAGACCTGGCTTTACCTCTCACTAGCATTGTGACTTGGAGAAAAGTCCCTGACCCTCCTAAGCCTCAGTTTCCTCATTTTGAAAATGAAGGTAACTACTTGACTAATATGGGTCATAATGAGAATATTAAATGAGATAACTCCCATAAAGCACTTATCTCAATTTTCTGGACCATGCTTGTCTTTTTGCAAGGCCTGACATCTAGAAGATACTCAGAATAATAACTGAGTAGGAGGGGACGACCACACCCAGTTGCAAAGGGCAGCTCTGTAATGCATTCAACAGTATTCAAAGGATATAAAGATCTTGGGCTGGGTGTGGTCTAGGATGGAGGTGGTGGGTGTGTGAATCCAATCCAGCCATAGGAGGAAGCCCAGTTCATTCACTTAGGCTCCAGTCGGAGCTCAGGCTGGGGATCAGAAGGATTGGGAAGTTGGATTTAGCATCTGAGGAGAAGCCAAGTATAGCAAGATCTAGGCAAGATGTCAGGATGGTCAGACAGGCTTAGCTGCTAAAACTGATGGGCACTGTCTCAGAACCTGGGGCAGGCCTGGGCCTGCTTGTGCATGCAGTGGTGAATGCAGTAGCTATGCGTGGGTAAGGACGCAGAGGTATGACAGTGAGTCATTACCAACCGTTGCCCAAGTCCCTCCTGTATATTCTTTCTCTCCGGTCCTTAGGACAGTGCTGAGAGGTAGGAAGCATTAACCTCACATTCCAGTTGAGAAAATTGAGGCTCTGAGAAGATAAACAACTAGCCTGGAATCTCTCAGGTCATAGTAGAGACAGGTCTGTCTGTGTTCAAAGCTTTGGGGGTTGCCCCCTTGTATCAGCTGGAGAAGAACTGTGCCCCACCAGTTGCTCTTTAGTTACAACTCTGGGTGCTCATCAATCTCTCAGGCAACTCATATCCAAACAAACCTGACTTAAGGTCCCCAGTGCTTTACAGAAGAAGGAAAACACACAGAGATAAGACAAGGAACATGGGAACCCTAGAAATCCTCTGGCCTCTCAGTGGTGAGGAGCAGCCTGTTGTAACAGGGCTGAAAGACTTTGGGCAAGACACTAAACCTCCGGTCCTCAGTCTCTCCCTCTGTCAGTGGGGTGATCCTGCTACCTGCCTCCTGACATTGGTAAGGATTCAGGGAAAGAACTGTGCAAAGCCCCTGGCACAATGCCTCACAGATAATAGGCGCGTCACAAATACCGTTTCTACAGTGTTCTCTTTGTGCCACCTGGCTAGAGGGTTAATCCCTAAAAAAATAATTCTGGTTCCTCCTATAAAGCCAGTGTTTTAGGAAAATGTAAGCGTCTCTATGGATTTCTATAACCATGTGTAGCTCAATAATAAAAATTTTAATGACTCCAATACTCACCTTCTGATACTGGAAAAGGGTGCTTTATTTAATGCACACATGTAAAGCATAAGTAAATTTAGCTTTTATGAGTAAGAATTACAGTGTGGCCAGAGTGGTTTGTAGGGTTTTTGTTTTGTTTAGTTGCCTACTGAAAGCTTTCCTTTCAAGTTGAAGCCAGGCTTGCTCAGCCAATCATTTTGCCAAGGAACACATCAGGGTTTTTAGTTTGGTCAAAAATACTTCCCATATGTGAAGAACGTAAACGTGACTTTCCAAAGAACCTAAGAGAACAAAAGCTGGGGGAGAGAAATGGGGGAGAAAAGACAAGGATGACAGAATGGTGTGACATGTTGCAGAGCTGCTGTTGACTACAGGACGCAAAGCCAAAGTGTGCGGGGCTCCAAATGAAGCATCTAGAAGAGACCCCCCCTCCCATGGGGACACCCAGACCTGGCTTGGTCTTTACATGCAGTGCAGTGTATGTTGTTGGCAGTTTCATTGAGGACGGAGGGTTAAAGGGGTACATGTTCCAAGGGAAGCAGTAAACATATTGTAGGACATTCCTCGAAACTTCCGGCTTTGAGAAGGTACCGAATCAGCAGGTAAGAGGAACAAGTTGGAACATTAAGGTCCCAGTGTTAATGTGGTCCACTATCTCTGACAGGCCGGAAGATAATCCTGCTACTTGGGTTACTTATATATCCTCTGCCACTGGTCTGTGAGCTTTTGTAGGGCACTGACCCTCACACGACCTGTGTTTTCTGTACCTAAATAGTTCCTGGCATGGACGGGTGCTCAATAAATAAATACACAAACACAAGACATTTTTATGCACAAAGAAGACTGGTAGAACTAAAAATATCTCCCAAATATCTCACTTCCAGGTCATCCTATGATAGGAATTTATGTGCCTTAACTTAAGCAACATATAAAACTTTAAAATATGACATGGCCGTTAAGGATTTAAAAAGTTACGCCTTATACCTAACAACTTGCTTTTAGTTTTTTTTTATTATGTGCATGTGCGCGCACACACACACACACACACACACACACACACACATAACCACACACCTCATTTTGGGTTGCAGGTCAAGCTCAGAAACCTGTGAGTTTTCAGTGTTGTTACAAACCATTTCCTGTATGATCTCTTATGGGAAACTAATTGCTTCATAGTCCAGAAATACCCATTGTTCACTAGGGCTGTGGTACATGTGCTTTCAGAATTCAAGGGCATAGTTACAGATAATTACCATCAAAGGATTTAAAATGAAGGACATTGTCGCTAAACAAGAAACTAATGACTGAGTGGAGCTGTGTAATGTAATTATGTTTAAGATGGGCCTTCTGATGAATTACAGAAGAATCTTTGTGCTGTCTCATGTCTCCATAAATGCACTTAACTGCCATTGACAGTAATAGGAGGGAGTCTTGAATATAAAAAGCTTTTTCTTCGTTTCCAGTTTCTAGAGGGGGAGCTTAAAAAGAAAAAGTACATTTTTAAAAAGGGTGTCTCTCCCAGTACTTCTGAACATTTGACAATTACATAAAATTTGTAAAACAAAAGTGATTTAAATAAAAACAAAGATAATTGCTAATAACTCACATTTTTTAACCTTATGGTTAATTTTCATCTGTACAGAAAATCATTTAAAATTACATATTAGAATAAATGCTTCTAAAGACCTAATTTTTATTTGCTTACGTCATGCCCAAAGTCTTGATTAGAAATATTTCCTTATTAAAATCTAGGGTGAGCCTGGCTCCTTGCAATATAGTTTTAATACATATGAAATGGGAAATGTTTTATTTATTAATCTCTGGTATTAGGCAAAGTCAGTAATGATGCCTTCCATTTGAATATTTCTTTACAGTTTCCATGGTGATTGTACATACATTATCTTAGCTGCTCCTCATAATACATTAATGAGGCTCACCCGACAAAGGTTGGGATCCCATTTTACAAACACAAAAATCATGGCTCTGAGAGTTTAAGTAATTGTCCCACAATCAGTAGCTGAAACGTGGAGGCAGGACCACTCTGCTGCTTCTGCCTAAATAAATTCAATTAGCTAATCTGTGTAACAGAGGATGATTCATTAATTTGCTAATTGCTCTCTTCTCCGTGGTTCCCCTCTTTAGCAGATGCATAAATATCTGGGAGGCTCCTTCTGATGCTCATTGGTTGATCAGAGTAGTGTGTTATTTCTATCAGCAAGCAGAGAACGAAGTAAGGTAAGAAAGCCTCAAGCCATGGAGTCCCTGGGCCCTGCCTTCAGATCACAGCTTCCCTCCTTCCTGATGGACACAGTGCATGAATTCATGAGAGCTAGTTAGCCTGTGAGTCTCTGTGCCTTATCTATAAAGTGGGACAAAAGAAAATCTGTCTCACGGCTGATGTGAAAAACAAATGGGATATTTCAAAGTGCCTGGCACAGTGCCCGATGTGAAAGAGAAGTGGGACAATACCAGTTTTTCTCTTCAACCAATCCATTTTTACATTATAGAATTTCTAGAAGCATTGCTTCTAGTCAAGGTGGACAACTTCATATCCAGTGTCTACAGGTAAAACTTCTATGTTCCATCAAGGACAACCAACCATTATTGGGCTGTTACTATTTCAGGTGTGCTGGAATAGTTCCTGTTGATGCCTAAAGGGACCAGTGTCTATTTGAGGAGAGAGGAGACACATGTGGAAAGAGATTTAACAACCACAGAAATCTTGTGTTAGGTGCCCAGTATGATAATAAGCCAGATGGAAGGCTAATATACCGGCATTCAGTTGATAGATCCTACAAGAGGCCCAGGGATACCAGTAACAAAGGTCTGTCTGGAAAGACTCATCTAGAAATGGTGAAAGCTGAAACATGTCTAGCTCTGCCTTTCTCAGCATTGCTAAACTGCAGGTACTAAAGGCTTTCGACTGAAGCTCCATCCCTGAGGTAAGCCAGGCCACATACACCCTGCTCAGACCAGCCCCAACTCTTCCCCAGCCAGTGAGCCTGGAATTCCTCTTTCTGTCATTAGCCTTTAAGCACCCGATTCCTGACCAAATCACAGGCTTCTCCCCTAAAATACAAACACATTCGTCCAATCTGGCGTGAATCTTGAAATTGCACACTTACCCTTACACTAGGCATAAAGAAAAATGAGTCCCTTCACGTGGTTCATTGCATTATTCCTAAACCATTTGTCAAGGTCCATGCCTTGCATTACATTTCATGCTACCTGTAATCTTCCTGAGCTCAGGCTTTGTTTACTTATTCTCTTATTTAAGAGCTCACTACTCCCTTCAAATTTGACTTCTGAAACTGTCTCCCTGGGTAGAACCTTGGCTCTTCTTCAGCCATAGGGTCGTTAAATTCTCCCTCCTGCTACTCTGCCTTAACAAATCACCTCTCCCATCCCACCTGGCCCCAGAAAGCCCTACCTCAAGTTAAACTGTATGGAAGGCTTGTCTACCTGCACTCGGCAAATAGCAACTGGAGGTATGTGTTTGATTTGTCTTTCAGTTTCCCTCCTACAGCCGGAATCCTGCCTTGAATTTTAGGCTGATTGGATGGAACCCTGACACTTATCTAGTGCTTACCAGCTCTCTCCCCCAGGGCCCAATCCAGTTCTCTGTAACCCTCCAGCCACCTGGTCTCTGCTTTTGCCCAGACAGACCTCCCAGAGAGAATCCAAGGCGCTCAAGCATACTTTCTGGCTAGAAACTTCTGTTGCTATGCAAACTACACTGCTGTAAGATAGCCATTGAAGATTTTCTCAGAGTGCTTTCTGTTCCTGGGCCCCTTGTGGTTGAGTGGGCTCTTGTGACCAGTTCTATTTAATGAGCTGTGAGAATTGATAGGTGTTATTTCTGGACCAAGTCTTTGTCAGTGTGAGAATCCCCAGAGCTTTCTTTTCTCCTACGTAACAACCCACAATGTCCCAGATGGGGGTCTCCCTCAGCTGGGATTCCAGAGTGAAGATGACTGAAAGCAGAGCCCCCACCCAACCCACAACGAACATGTGGATTGAGACATAAACTTTTGTGGAAAAAACTGAAGTTTCAAAATTGTTTCTTCCCTCAGCATAGTCTTTCCTATCCTTGTTGGTATGCCTTATAGCTGATATGCCGCACAGTATTAGGGCCACACTGACCCATATAAGGCTAGGTCTGCCATGATCACAATGGCACATTCAGTCTTGGTTGGGAGCAAGACTTGCAACTAAATTAACCCCCTTGGTCTCATCCCTGAATAACCCATCATGCTTCCTTTCTCCATTAGCATGTGTTGAGCACTTAATCTCACAAGAGTCAGAAGGACACTCTTATTCCATTCCAGAGTTTTCAAAGAGATTATCAGTTGGGTTGGTGTTTAGCCGCTAAGTGATAATAACCTATTTGACAGTGACATATATGATGTTTATTTTCTTATTAAGAAATAGGGAGACAAGCAGTCATCCAGTTGACTTGTGGATGCAATAATTCCATCAAAGGCCCAAGGCTTTTTTATTCTTCTATTCTCCTGGCTTCCGCCAGCTGTCTTTTGACCTCAGGTTTTTTAGTTCCTGATTGCAAGCTGCTGCCCCCTTTAGAGGCACCTTATTTTTCAGGTAACAGCATCCAAAGCATAATAGGACCACCTCTCTATGCCATTTTTTTTCTTTTATCAAGGAAGAGCCTCCCAAAAAGACTTCTTCTTAGGTCTCATTGGCCAGATTCTGCATCACAGCCTGCTACATGGGATTGTCAAGACTGGCTTAAAGAACTCATGATGCCCTGGGACTGGGTATATTGCTGTCCCAGTGGAATTGTGCTTCTGTTAGAAAGGGAAAGGAAGGAAGGGCTGTTGCATAGAAAGCCAACAGAGTTTTCCAGAATAATAATAGGTTTTACTTGGGGGGGGAAAAGAGCAATAGTCAATTAACTTTGGATAACACTAGAATTAAACAGGCTTCACTATTATAGAATATCTTAGGATAGTCTTAATATGCGTGTGAATCTCCTAGAGAGATAAGTTGTGAAGCATCTCTAAGGCTTGACCCCTCTGAGAAGTTTTTGTACAGAGCATTTTATGGCATTCATTTATTTGCATGCTAACTGACCAAGAGTTTATAATGTTTTGATCTGAGTTGTATGAATGTTTCTTTTATGTTATCTGTGAATAGGTGGCTTATTCAGTGAATTACTGACAACTAAATGAAGTATGTTTTTTTGCCTAATTATAGAAACAAAATGCTATTCACTACTATCTCAATTTACTATATTAACTTTATTATATCAAATATTGTCTTACAAATGATTGTTACTAATTATCCATGTCTAAGCTAGACATCTAAAAATAGGCTCAAAGAAAACCTCTTTTTAGAACTACATTATAAGAAGTCTTTCAATTAAATAAAATTGTCCTTTCAGTTAAATTAAATTGGAGTTTTAGAAGCACCATAGATCAAGCCATTGGGATAGCAGGTGTCAAATCCTAACTAATAATATAATCTTTCATTTCCTTGTGATTTTGTTTTAAATTGAGCATTTCCATTTATTCTAACTTTGAAGTCTTCCTTCTATTATATATGCCAGACAGAGAAGTTCCTCGTCACACGCAGCAGCCTGAGGACAACCCACTCTCACCTTCCCTCCCAGTGCACACTCTAACCCTAAACCGCACATACACACACACCACATGGACAACTTCAACATGTTAGTAAGACTTTGGCTAAAGAAGAGTAAAACCTCTCTCCTTGAGACCAAGCAAATACCAAAAGAGAACATATTTAACATTAGCCATTTTGTGACACGTGACATTACTAATACTAAATTTCATGTCTTGCATTAAAGTGGAGCGGATTTAAATTCCACTATCCTATAGAAATTTTAATACCGTCCTTTTGATGATAGGCTTCTAAGATTTTTGGTTTAGTATACTTTAGTGGTTTTAAAAGAAGTTTTGGCATGCACTAGAAGATAAAAATGTGTTGCAATTAAACAGGATTTGAAGAAACCATAGTTGAATTATGTTAATAGCAAACATGTGCTTATTTTTTGTGCAAATGTGCATTTTCCTCTTTAACATCCACATAGTAATTTTTAAAGTATAAATTGCAAAACATATGGCTTGGCTGTTCTACACAGGTGTTATGTGGTGCCGGGGAACATACTGTGCTTGTGCACACTCAGCCATACGCTTCAAACCTGCTCTTCTCACAGCAGATACTTTATAGACTTCCTGCTATTTGTATCAGGAACATGCATTCAGCCTTGATATCACCTGCTCTTTTTAGTGCAGAGACTTACCAGGAAACTTCTGGGAGCTTATAAAAATCTACAGGAAATAAATACAATCTTGACTTTGTTATTGAGGCGATTGAGTTGGTAAGGAAGTGGTTTAAAAAACTTTTATGACTGTAAGTGTAGAATGAGATAACAATGTGTTACCATTTTAAGCCGTTCCTTATTATTTTATTTTCCCCCAAACCTTTTGCATCTGCATAAAACCTTAACCCTGTGTATTAAAAATTATTATTTCTCATGCCATACTTTAATCACAGTTCACATTTTCAAGAATGACATTCCATGTACCAATTACAGTAACTAATAATAAATAGTGGCTTACATTGGATAACGACTAGCACAGACTTTTGGGCCACATTAAAATAACACTAAAACCATCATCCCATCCAACTTCAGATCCATGGTTCCTCTAACCCAGTGATTCTGACTCCCTGCTGTGTGTTAGAATTACCTGGTGAGCTGGGGTTGCCTCTCCAGAGATTCTGTTCTGGGATGTGGCCTAACGTCAGTATGTTTGAAAACCTTGAGTAACTCTAAAGTGCAGTTGGCATTAAGAACCATTGCAATCTAACTCTGGCTACAACCTCCTGCTGTGTCAGGGATGTGGCCCTGTGGAACAGGAATGAGAGAGAATATTTTTCAGGAAACATACTTAACACCATCACCAACAATGACAAGCCGCTAAGTGCAAACATGCCAGATCAGATTTTATTTATTACTTATTTGATCTTAAAAAAACACTGTAGGAGAGAGATCAAAGATGGAGGCATAGGTAGACACACTGTGCCTCCTCGTACAACCAAAAGAAGGACAACAACAAATTTTAAAACAAAAAACAACCAGAACTGACAGAAAATCGAACTGTATGGAAGTCCGACAACCAAGGAACTAAAGGAGAAACTTTCATCCACACAGGTAGGAGGGGCGAGACGGGCCGGAG